>LR749946.1:933306-1136781 GCA_902729485.2 Mus minutoides
AGGTCTTGGTCATCCTCATTGGGGTATTCCATGGGTAAGGTCTTGGTCATCCTCATTGGGGTATTCCATGGGTAAGGTCTTGGTCATCCTCATTGGGGTATTCCATGGGTAAGGTCTTGGTCATCCTCATTGGGGTATTCCATGGGTAAGGTCTTGGTCATCCTCATTGGGGTATTCCATGGGTAAGGTCTTGGTATAGAAGATATAGCACCTTGTAATTCTAGTTGACTTAAAAGTATTCTAGAAAATATTCTCTTACCCATACATCATGGCTAGTTATCCAGCAATCGAGTTAAAACCCCTGAGATAAAATAAAATCTTCCCAGGCAATCACCATGTTTAATATAAAGTGTGATATCAAAAAAGTTTAATTTATTGATCAAGAAAAACCCTTGCAGTTAATATTTTTAAATGAACTTTTTGACTATGAAAAGTTTTATTTGATATAACATGATAATTTATAGGACATTCTGTCCTAAGAATGATGGTCATGCCATAGTATTTTGAATAATGTAAATTATGCATTATAGAAATGGCCTCCCTTGGGGTGGATATGAAGTGATTTAACCAACTTTCCCTTGGACTGGCTTATTCCATTAGAGGGTGCTTCCCTCTGTCCTGTTAATATGTTTATATGTTAATATGCTTACCTATAGCTCTAGTCAGATCCACCTTGAAGAAAGGAAGGAAGGAAGGAAGGAAGAAAGGAAGGAAGGAAGGAAGGAAGGAAGGAAGGGAGAAAGGAAGGGAGGGAGGGAAAGAAAGAGAGAGAGAGAAAGAGAGAAAGAGAAAAGGAAGAGATGGCTGGGGAGAAAGGGTTACTGATAGAAATGGGATGAGCCAACATGTCCAATGTTGGTTAAAATTTCTCTGAGATTGATCATGTGCACATAAATATCTTTATGTTTATTTACATTCCAAAAAGTTCATGGATTTCTTCTTCATAGCCCTATTCAGTTCTTGCTTCTTGTTATTGCTATCCTGATAAGAGTAGTGAGCCTAATGTACGATTTCCTGTCAGAAATTAGATTGTGCTTCTCATGAGGTTACTCATTTTTATTTTATGAGTGCTCTAATGTTGTAGGCTGTGCTTCATGCTATTCTCCTATGAAGCCCAGCATTCTCCCACAATGCCAGACATCCCCCATGGGGCATAAGAGTTGACAAATAGACACTGGGGAGGAAGCTGTAAGAGGCTGAGATAATCTATAGAGCGAAAGAAAGAATTGTTTTTATAAGGATATTCTTTTTTTTCCCCCATAACTACAGTATTTATTCTTAGGGCTAGTTTCTAGATGAGCCACGATTGCCTTGGCAATGCTACACACACCCAGTGTATTTTTTTTTATTTATCTTTTTTTTAATTAGAGTTTTTTAAATTTACATTTCAAATGTTATCCCCAAAGTAACCTATACGCTCCGCCTGCCCTACTCCCCTACTCACCCACTCCCATTTCCTAGCCCTGGCTTTTGCCTCTACTGGAGCATATAAAGTTTGCAAGACCAAGAGGCCTCTCTTCCCAATGATGGCTGACTAGGCCATCTTCTGCTACATGTGCAGCTAGAGACACAAGCTCTGGGGGTTCTGGTTAGATCATATTGTTGTTCCACCTATAAGGTTGCAGACCGGTTCAGCTCCTTGAGTACTTTCTCTAGCCCCTCCATTGGGGGCACTGTATTCCATCCTATAGATGACTGTGAGCATCCACTTCTGTATTTGCCAGGCACTGGCATAGCCTCACCAGAGATAGCTATATCAAGGTCCATTCAGCAAACTCTTGCTGGCATATACAATAGAGTTTGGGTTTGGTGGATGATTATGGGATGGAACCCCAGGTGGGGTAGTCTCTGGATGGTCCATCCTTTCATCTAAGCTCCAAACTCTCTCTCTCTGTAACTCTTTCCATGCGTGTTTTGTTCTCTATTCTAAGGAGGAATGAAGTATCCAACTTTGGTCTTGGTTCTTCTGGATTTTCTTGTGTTTTGCAAATTGTATCTTGGGAATTCTAAGTTTCTGGGCTAATATCCACTTATCAGTGGGTACATATCAAGTGACATCTTTTGTGAGTGGGTTACCTCACTCAGGATGATACCCTCGAGATCCATCCATTTGCCCAAGAATTTCATAAATTCATTGTTTTTAATAGATGAGTAGTACTCCATTGTGTAAATGTAACACATTTTCTGTATCCATTCCTCCGTTGCTGGACACCTGGGTTCTTTCCAACTTCTGGCTATTGTAAATAAGGCTACTATGAACATAGTGGAGCATGTGTCCTTATTACCAATTGGAATATCTTCTGGGTTTATGCCCAGGAGAGGTATTGCTGAATCGTCCAGTAGTACTATGCCCAATTTTCTGAGGAACCTCCAGACTGATTTCCAGAGTGGTTGTACAAGCTTGCAATCCCACCAACAATAGAGGTGTATTCCTCTTTCTCCACATCCTCGCCAGTATCTGCTGTCACCTGAATTTTTGTTCTTAGCCATTCTGACAGTTGTGAGGTAGAATCTCAGGGTTGTTTTGATTTACATTTCCCTGATAATTAAGATTCTTGAACATTTTTCAGGTGCTTCTCAGTCAGTCAGTATTCTTCAGTTGAGAATTCTTTGTTTAGCTCTATGGGCTAATTTAAAAATGGGCTCATTTTTTTAATGGGGTTATTTGAATTTCTGGAGTCCAGATTCTTGAGCTCTTTGTATATATTGGATATTAGTCCCCTATCAGATTTAGGATTAGTAAAAATCCTTTCCCAATATGTCGGTGGCCTTTTTGTCTTATTTACAGTGTCTTTTGCCTAACAGAAGCTTTGCAATTTCAGGAGGTCCCATTTTTCAATTCTTGGTCTTACAGCCCAAGCCATTGCTGTTTTCTTGAGGAATTTTTCTCCAGTGCCCATTTCTTCAAGGATTTTCTCTACTTTACCCTCTGTAAATTTCAGTGTCTCTGCTTTTATGAGGAGTTCTTTGATTCACTTAGACTTGAGCTTTGTACAAGGATATAAGAATGAATCAATTCAGATTCTACTACATGTTAACTGCCAGTTGTGCCAATACCATATGTTGAAAATGCTGTCTTTGTTCCACTAGATGGTTTTAGCTGCCTTGTCAAATATTAAGTGACCATAGGTGTGTAGATTCATTTCAATTCTATTCCACTGATCTACCTGTCTCTTGCTGTACCTGTACAATGCAGTTTTTATCACAATTTTTCTGTAGTACAACTTGAGGTCAGGAATGGTGATTCCACCAGAGCTTCTTTTATTGTTGAGAATAGTTTTTACTATCCTAGGTTTTTTATTATTCCAGATAAATTTCCAAATTGCCATCTCTAACTCAGTGAAGAATTTAGTTGGAATTTTGATGGAGATTACATTGAATCTGTAGATTGCTTTCAGCAGGATTGCCATTTTGACTATATTAATCATGCCAATCCATGAGCATGGGAGATCTTTCTATCTTCTGAGATCTTCTTCAATTTCTTTCTTCAGAGACTTGAAGTTCTTATCACACAGATTTTTCACTTCCTTAGTTAGATTCACACCAAAGTATTTTATAGTATTTGTAACTATTGTGAAGGGTGTTGTTTCCCTAATTTCTTTCTCAACCCATTTATCCTTTGTGTAAAGAAAGGCCATTGATTTGTTTGAGTTAATTTTATATCCAGCTACTGCACTAAAGCTGTTTATCAGGTTTAGGAGTTCTCTGGTGGAATTTTTAGTGTCACTTATATATACTATCATACCATCTGCAAATAGTGATATTTTGACTTCTTCCTTTCCAATTTGTATCCCCCTGACCTCCTTTTGTTGTCCAATTACTCTGCATAGGACTTCAAGTACTATATTGAACAGGTAGGGAGAAAGTGGGCATCCTTGTCTAGTCCCTGATTTAGTGATTTTTTCCATTTACTTTGATGTTGGCTACTGGTTTGCTGTAGATTGCATTTATTATGTTTATCTATGGGCCTTGAACTCCTGATCTTTCCAAGATTTTCATCATGAATGGGTGTTAGATTTTGTCAATTGCTTTCTCAGCATCTGAGATGATAATGTTGTTTTTGTCTTTGAGTTTGTTTATATAGTGAATTATATTGATGGATTTCCATGTATTAAACCACCCCTGCATCCCTGGAATGAAGCCTACTTGGTCATGATGGATGATTGTTTTGATGTGTTCTTGGATTCGGTTTGCAGAATTTTATTGAGCATTTATGCATCTATATTCATAAGGAAAATTGTTCTAAAGTTCGCTGTCTTTGTTGGATCTTTATGTGGTTTAATATCAAAGTACTTGTGGCTTCATAGAATGAATTGGGTAGAGTACCTTCTGTTTCTATTTTGTGGAATAGTTTGAGGAGAGTTGGAATTCTGCATTAAAGCCATCTGGTCCTGGGCTTTTTTTTTTTTGGGGGGGGGGGGAGACTATTGATGACTGCTTCTATTTCTTTAGTGGAAATGGGATTGTTTAGATCATTTATCTGATCCTGGCTTAACTTTGGTACCTGGTATCTGTCTAGGAAATTGTCCATTTCATCCAGGTTTTCTAGTTTTGTTGATTATATCCTTTTGTAGTAGGATCTGATGCTGTTTGGATTTCCTCAGGTTCTGTTGTTATGTCTCCCTGTCATGTCTCTCTGTTATGTTATGTTTTCATTTCTGATTTTGATAATTAGAATACTGTAGCTTGGGCCTCTAGTTAGTCTGGCTAAGGGTTTATCTATCTTGTTGATTTTCTCAAAGAACCAGCTCCTGGTTTGGTTGATTTTTTGAATTGTTCTTTTTGTTTACACTTGGTAGATTTCAGCCCTGAGTTTGATTATTTCCTGACATCTACTCCTCTGGGTGAATTTGCTTCCTTTATTTCTAGAGCTTCTAGGTGTGTTGTCATGCTGCCAGTGTATGCTCTCTCTAGTTTTTTTTTTTTTTTTGGAGGCACTCAGGGCTATAAGTTTTCCTCTTAGGACAGCCTTCCTTGTGTCCCATAATTTTGGGTATGTTATGGCTTCATTTTCATTAAACTCTAAAAAGTCTTTAATTTCTTTCTTTATTTCTTCCTTGACCAAGGAATCATTTAATAGAGTGTTGTTCAATTTCCAGATGAATGCTGGCTTTGTATTATTTATGTTGTTATTGAAGATCAGCCTTAGTCCTTGGTCATCATCTGGTAGGATACATGGGATAATTTCAATATTTTTTTATCTGTTGAGGCCTATTTTGTGACTGATTATATGGTCAATTTTGGAGGAGGTGCCATGTGGTGCTGAGAAGAAAGTATATTCTTTTGTTTTAGGATAAAATGTTCTGTAGTTATCTATTAAACCCAGTTGTTTCATAACTTCTGTTAGTGTACGTGTCTCTGTTTAGTTTCTGTTTCCAGGATCTGTCCAATGGTGAGAGTGTGGTGTTGAAGTCTCCCACTATTATTGTGTGAGATGCAATGCGTGCTTTGAGCTTTACTAAAGTTTCTTTAATGAATGTGGCTGCTCTTGCATTTGCAGCGTAGATATTCAGAATTGAGAGTTCATCTTTGAAGATTTTGCCTTTGATGTGTATGAAGTGCCCATCCTTGTCTTTTTTGATAACTTTGGGTTAAAAGACAACTTTATTCAATATTAGAATGGCTACTCCAGCTTGTTTCTTTGGACCATTTGCTTGGAAAATTGTTTTCCAGCCTTTCATTCTGAGGTAGTATCTCTCTTTTTCCCTGAGGTTGGTTTCCTGTAAGCAGCAAAATATTTGGTCCTGTTTGCGTATCCAGTCTATTAGTATGTTTTTTTATTAGGGAATTGAATCCATTGATGTTAAGAGAAATTAAAGAAAAGTAATTGTTGCTTCCTGTTATTTTTGTTAAATTTGGGATTCTGTTTCTGCGGCTGTCTTCTTTTAGGTTTGTTGAAGGATTACTTTCTTCATTTTTCTAGGGTGTAGTTTTAGTCCTTGTGTTGGTGTGTTTTCCCGTTATTATACTTTGAAGGGTTGGATTCATGGAAATATATTGTGTGAATTTGATTTTATCATGGAATATTTTGGTTTCTAAATCTCTGGTAATTGAGAGTTTTGCTGGCTATAGCAGCCTAGGCTGGCATTTGTGTTCTCTTCGGGTCTGTATAACATCTATCCAGGATCTTCTGCCTTTCATAGTCTCTGCTGAGAAGTCTGGTGTAATTATAATAGGCTTGCATTTATATGTTACTTAACCTTTTCCCCTTACTGCTTTTAATATTTTATCTTTATTTAGTGATTTATTGTTCTGATTATTATGTGTCTGAAGGAATTTCTTTTCTGGTCCAGTCTATTTGGAGTTCTGTAGGCTTCTTGTATGTTCATGGGCATCTCTTTCTTTAGGTTTGGGAAGTTTTCTTCTATTATTTTGTTGAAGATATTTGCTGGCCCTTTAAGTTAAAAAAAATCTTCATTTTCATCTACCCCTATTACCCATAGGTTTGGCCTTCTCATTGTGTCCTGGATTTCCTGTATGTTAGGATCATTTTGCATTTTCTTTGATTGTTGTGCCCATGTTTTCTATGGAATCTTCTGCACCTGAGATTCTCTCTTCCATCACTTGTATTATGTTGCTGATGCTTACATATATGGTTCCTGAATTCTTTCCTATGATTTTGATCTCCAGAGTTGTCTCCCTTTTGGTTTTCTTTATTGTTTCTACTTCCCTTTTTAGGTCTTGGATGGTTTTGTTCAATTCTACCTCCGGTTTGGTTGTGTTTTCCTGTAATTCTTTAAGGGATTTTTTGTGTTTACTCTTTAAGGACTTCTACCTGTTTAGCAGTGTTTTCCTGTGATTCTTTAAGGGTTTCTACCTCTTTAGCAGTGTTCTCCTCTATTTCTTTAACTGAGTTATTAATGCCCTTCCTAAGGTCCTCTACCAGCATCATAAGATATGATTTTGAATCTGAATCTTGCTTTTTTGGTGTGTTAGGGTAACCAGGACTGACTGAGGTGGGAGTGCTGGGTTCTGATGATGGTGAGCGGTCTTAGTTTCTGTTGGTAAGATTCTTAGGTTTGCCTTTTGCCATTTGGTGATCTCTGGTGTTAGTTGTTATAGTTGTCTCTGGCTGGAGCCTGTTCCTCCTGTGATTCTGTTAGCCTCTTTCAGCTGTCCTGGGATTCTAGCTCTCTTCTGAGTCTCAGTGGTCAGAGTACTCTCTTCAGGCAACCTCTCCTCTTGCAAGGAAGGTGCACATGGGTATGGCCTTTAGACCTGCCTCCTGGCTGAAGATGAAGGCCCGAAACAGGACCTGTCCCAGAAGTTGGGTTGCCTCTGTAGTATGCACACTCACCTGTACAGACTGGTCTCTGAGGGTCCCAAGACACAAGATGGTTCCCTCACCTGCTCTGGAGGTCAGAGCCCTCCCAGATGGTCACCTCACCTCTGTTGGGGAAGGTGCCCAGATGTCTGGAGGCCGAAATGGGGGCCTCCAAGCTGTGTCTCTTCTGCCTGTCCCAGAAGCTGTCTCACTTCTGCAGTCAGCTTGCTCACCCTCCCCAGTCCATGAGGTGATCTGGTCTCAGAGGGACCTGGGAGACAAGATGGCGCCCTCATCTGCTTTGGGGGTCACAGCCCTCCTGGGCAGCCACCTCTCCTCTGCCAAGGAAGGTGCTCAGATATCTGCAGCCCAAAACAGTGCCTATCCCAGAAGCTGTGTTGCTTCTGCTTGTCCCAGAAGTTTTGTCGCTTCTGCAGTCTGCACTCTCACCTGTGCAGACTGGTCTCAGAGGGACCTGGGAGACAAGATGGCTCCTGCACCTGCTCTGGGGGCGTTAGAGCCCTCCTGGGCTGTCCCAGAAACTGTGTTGCTTCTGCAGTCTGCTCACTCACCCTCAGCAGTCCGCAAGCTGATCTGTACACACTGGTCTCAGAGAAACCTGACAAGATCTATAAGGATATTCTAACCAAATCACTGCAAACTATATTTTGATATTTTTAATATCATGTGCTCATTTCATAAATAAATAGTTAATGTATCTGATTTATGTTCAAATAAATATTAATGAAACAAAATTGCCACCTGTATTCCTTATAGTCCATTTTCAGTTCACATATAATTACAGTGAGATCTTGTTCAATTCTCATTGGTTTAAACTTCCAATTTTCCTGATCTGTAAAATTTATAGAGGGTCACTAGCAAGGTCACTTAAAAACTGAGCAAATAAATAAAATAAGTATAGTCCCTAGAAAGTTCCCAGATACAGTATACTATACTGGCTTCCAAAATCACCTCCTTTACATCATTTTCAGACAAGTAAAAAAACAAAAAAAAAAGAAAAAGAAAATAATGTCTGTAAGTAGCTCTCTTATATTAGTATGAAAAGCTGTCTGGGTCAATGAATATTTACTTAGTGAAATAGGCCTGTTCATCCAAGATGGGGATATGAATACATTCCAAAAATAAAGGCTCATTATTAAATTTTGCTCAACAAAAAAGTTTAGTTCCTGTCTCTTTGGAATGGACTCAAGAAACTTTGAATACTCCCTTGAATAACACTTGAATAAAAATACCTCTACAGCACTTGGCTCTATTGAAAATAATCTCAGTAGGAAGTAGGAGGCAGGAAGCAAGTAAGCAGCATCTGTGAAAAAATTATTTACCCTGAAACATAATTGTTTGGAAATAATATATTTTATTGCATATTATAACCCATCCTTCCTCCAGGCCACATCAATACAATGAATCCATAGGACCTGGGAAAAGAGTGATGCTCACTTCATTTTTCTTGTTGTCAGAGATCCCTGAGGTAAAGTGTCAAACTGCCAGCCCATATTCGTCCTCATATATTAAATGTTAAAGTTATTATTAGAAACCAAAGTGGCTTTTGACATTGTTGTTGGGTTTAATATCTCATAGGTCTATAGATACCTCCTTTATCCATTACATTTTATTTTCTCTGTAGATTTTTCTGGGTGTGGCATTTACTTATTTCTTTGGATAGTTTATTACCCCTCACTGTTCTCTGTGTACACTGTAAATTTTGCATTGGACATAGAAAATGACCAGTTTTAATATTTTTACCTAGACAACTCCTCGTAGTAGAAAGCATACACTATAATTTCTTCCCTTACAGATGCACCTACAGGCAGTTATCACTAGCTTGTATCATTACATTCAAAATTGTAAAACAATAATGCTTCAGTGTTAGGTTTCTTCTTCTTTGTGTGTTTACTAGGCATGATTGGCTAATGAGATATGATAGAAGTCTTTAGGCTGGCAGGAAGCTTATATCCAATCTGTCCCTTCTTAATAAACAGATGCCAGAGAAAGACATATCCCTATCTTGCTGCCATGGAATTAATGACTGAGAACCAACACCTTGAGCTCCCCATTGTCATGAGTCCCTGCCAACTGTGAAACAGAATTCAAATGGTAGAGATAGATATATTGGTAGATGATAGATAGATAGATAGATAGATAGATAGATAGATAGATGATAGGTAGATAGATGATAGATAGATAGATAGATAGATAGATAGATAGATAGATAGATAGATAAAATTTGTGAATATAATCAAAGAATTTAGAGTCCTTGTTATCTAATAAGAATAATAATGTATACTTGTGTTCATCCACATGCATATTTATTATATTTTTTGAAACCAGAAGCATGCTGAGTATAATGTATGTTCAAACAAATACAGCTGTCAAATAATTTTTTCCAAGGTTGTGTGCCTCTGCTACTCATAGCATGGCTTGAATTTATATTTTCTCACTGTCTTGATGCAGGCCATTTGGCTGTGTGTAAGTGTAAGCTCTTATATTCTTAGGTTTCTCTGGTGAGTTGCTTAGTTATATCTACTCTGTGGTAGAGTGTGGAGTTCTCCACTGTAATGTATGCCACTGAAGATATAAATCCCATTGAGTGGACTCAGCAGTGCTAACCACACTCATCTACATCAGACCCCATGGTCTGTTTTAAATCCCGTGGTGCTTATAATCAATGCAAACTTAAAGTGTGTGGTGCATGCTTCTTTTTATATGTTCATTTTGTGGTAATCAGTTTTGGGCTTGGAAATGAATTTATTGAGCATACAACCTCTGAATAATTCACAGGAATGGCAATATATTAACACCTTCATTTGGGACTGCAATTGAGAGTGGGTTCAGATATTAAGTATGATTTCATCGTCTTATACTGTTCATGTTAGCATTCATGGATAAAACAGAAACTCTAGCATCAAACACTTTTGATGAAGCATACAACTCAGATAGCATCTGGATGCCTTAAAATGTATTCAGAGCAAATATATTTTATCCCTGTAAACAATGCCTTTAAAATGACACAAATTAACCCTCATCATTGCTATTAGACTTCTTTCCAATTCTTCACTAAGCTGAATTCCTACTTTCCCAATTTCTCAGTGTTTAGCTTGATCCTGTTCTTCATACTGCCATGTTGATCTAAAAAGTTAGTTTTAGAAATAAGACTAATGAGCATTCTAACCTCAAGAGAAAGGCGAAAGAGTTAAATTTGCTATTATTCAAAACTGGTTGTTTAAATAAACACTCTTAAGCAACACTTAGTAACTTTCTTTTTTTAAAAAAAAGGCATAGATACATCTGTGGTTGTAGTATAGTATTTTTAAAAGGAATATAAAAGGATAGTGTTGGGTGATGAGGTGGGACATGGTACAGCTAGCTGTATGAACAGTAAAAGGTGACAGAAAGCTAATTGTTTTTCTAGTTTAGCTCTTTCATTTTTTCCATTTTGGACAAATGTATAAAAATGTAATCACAATAAAAGTGTAGATCTTAAGCAAATCCCCATGAATTCACAATACCTATTATTTATGTATAAAAGTTCATTGAGATGTACAGAATTTGGGCACGGGCAAGTGTTTGAGTGGATACATTAATCTGAGTTATGATGATTTTTTCTGAGTTTAATACATTACAGTGATATTTCTATTTCTAAAGTATCTATTGGCAAACTTTTATCATAAAGTTAATTTTAAATATAGACATAATAGGTTGGTAATATATGATAGATTATGGGTAGATAGATAAATAGATAGATATAGTCTTACTTAAGATTTTACTGCTGGGAACAGTACATCATGACCAAGGGAAGTGTTATAAAGGACAACATTTATTTTGGGCTGGCTTACAGGTTCAGAGGTTAAGTCCATTATCAGCAAGGTTGGTAGCATGGCAGCATGTAGGCCAGCATGGTGCAGGCAGAGCTGAGAGTTCTAAATCTTCATCTGAAGGTTGCTAGTAAAAGACTGGCTTCCAGTCAGCTAGGAAGAGGGTCTTAAAACTCATGCCCACAGTGACACACTTCTTCCAACAAGGCCACACTTCCTAATAGTGCCACTCCATCTGCCACGCATATACAAACCACAAAAGACAGACAGCAGACAGACAGATGATAGAGACAGATGATAGGTAGGTAGGTACGTAGCTAGCTAGGAAAATAGATGATAGATAGATAGATAGATAGATAGATAGATAGATAGATAGATAGATAATAGGCAGGGATAGATAGATAGATCGATAGATCTATAGATCGATAGATAGATAGATAGATAGATAGATAGATAGATAGATAGATAGATAGATAGATAGATAGATAGATAGGCAGGGAGAGATAGATAGATGATAGATAGATAGATAGATAGATAGATAGATAGATAGATAGATAGATAGATAGATAATAGGCAGAGAGAGAGAGAGAGAGATTGATCAATCATAGATAAATATGGTGTGAGAAATTCTCCCCATATAGGGCATAAGGCACAAGTCTTTTCTTCAGGGACCAATGAATTGGCTAAAATAACTATCTTTCTTTAAAAACTCCCTTAGAAACCATCAAGTGCCTTAGCTCTGCCATTAAGGTATGACCTTAGGAGACATTTTCCTATCCATATTTGAATATTGACTGGTGTAGTCTTGTACAAGAAGCTATATTATTGTGAGTTCATGTGCTCAGTGTTTTTGTCCCTCCACTAAACACTTTTTCTTAGCTATCCTATAGGTCCTCCGGTTCTTACAATTATCTTGTGCATCTCTCTTGGTTTTCCTGAGCCTTGAGTGTAAAAGTTGTTTATAGATGTCTCATGTAGATATAGACGTTTCACAGACACTTATTTTTCTTTTATTAGTTTTGGTTCTCTTAAATATACTAAACCTGTTGCAAAAAACTAAAAAACAAAAAAATATCTTTGAAAGGACCAAGATTGACACTAATCCATGGTATCTATCCATCCTATATCCATGGATATAATAATAAGTATTTAGTAGGAAGTTGTATGCTATATCAATTAAGCAAACTGGTAGAAGTTCTCCTCTAGAGTTTTTACGATCTTCAGCTATGGGGGTTTGGATAGATTTACAATGGCTAATACATGTTCTCTTCTATTGAGCCAGCTTTAAGTCTAATAATATGGCTGTGGTTACCCACAAGGTAATGCCACTATCATACCATTGGGGTCACCTCCTCATACTAGTCAAGGTGTATAGTTTTGTAGGATATGACATTGGGTATAACTATTGATAACACTTCTCATTCTGCAAGTGTAGCATCTTCAGAGACTATAAGAGACAGTCATCAGGGAGGAGGCTCTCCAGCACAATACCAGCTTAACTTCTTTGAGTCCTGTGACCAAAATGTGTGGTATCTTCAGAAATTTGGTCTTACTTTCAAGTTCTGGCAGGCAACAAAGGGCAATTGAAATAGCCTATATTATTTGGAGGATCTCTTGAAATCTCATTTCTAACAAATAACTAGATGGGAAGTATCTCATGCCTAACATTAGTCTTTTTAATTGATGGTTTGTGGCTTTTGTAAGGGAAGATCTTATGCCCTATTTGAAGGAATATATATATATATATATATATATATATATATATATGTGTGTGTGTGTGTGTGTGTGTGTGTGTGTGTGTGTGTGTGTGCATGTATTTTCATATCCACATATGTATTTCCATATCTACATATGTTCACATAGTAAATATTTGAGATTACTCTATTTCAGACTATATATACATATAGGATAGACAGATATAGATATATAATTGTCTTAAATACAAATGAGCATTAATAAACTAAATAAACCTAATATTGCTAAAAATCTAAAGTAATCAACCCAAATTCCTTTAATTCTCTTTGAGAGAGATGATACTATATCCCAAGCTGCTTTCAAGTCCCGTCTCAGCATTGTAAATACAATAATTATAGGTATGCATAATAGTTTCCAGAACAAATTTCTATCTGTTGCTATAACCTAATATTTGAATGATGTTGAGATGAAGATTTAAATCCCATCCCTGATAGGAAGTCCCATCTGATTCCGCCAGTGGCAAATTCTTGGAGAACCACCATGATACTGGGAAATTCTAGCAGCTGTAACTTACCCCTTTACCTCTCTATTAGGAGGAAAGCTGAATTTTAACATGCAAAAAAGAAAGAAACTAGATCTTTTTACTTCGCATCATATACAAAAATAATCTACAAAAAGATAAATGATCTCAACATAGGATTTAATATCCTGATTTTGATAAAAGGAATAGTATGGAATTTTCCTGGCTACTTGTATATAAGTTTGACACAGACTAAAGTCATCTAAGAGGAAGGAACTTTGATTGAGGAAATGCCTCCATCAGATCTTACTGTAAGCAAGTGTGTAGTGCATTTTCCTAGTGTGGGAGGGTCCTACCCATTGTAGGTGTTGCTACCCCTGAGCTAGTTGTCTTTGGTTCTCCAAAACGCATGCTGACCAAACAATGAAGAGCAAGGCAGAAAGCAACACCTTTCCTTAGCCTCTCCATCAGCTCCTGCTGCCAGATTCCTTCCTTGTTTGAGTTCCTGACATCCTAACAGGGATGTGAAAAATATAGACCAAGTAAAGCCTTTCCTCTGCAAGTAGTTTGGTCATGGTGTTTCATCACGGCAATAGAAACCCTAAATAAGACACTGATACACTTCAAGTTTTAGATATAAGTAAGGAATTTGAATAGTGAGGTATTGCAGGGAATAAGATAAGCAATAGACAAAGGGGAGCTCATCAGATACGTTTTTATATGACAAAGAGAGTCATGAATTGAGCAGAGAGTCAAACTACAGAATGGGGGAAAATCTTTCCTAGCTATTCATCTGACAAGTAATTAGTTTCTACAACATGCGAAGAAATCAGAAAACTATGTACTAAAGAAACAAACCAATGGGCTGTGGAACTGAACAGAAATTTCTTGAACGAACTTCAAGTGGTTCAAGAATAATGTTTAAAATATCTCATAGCCATCATGGACATGCCAGTTCAGACTACTTTTACATTGAATCTCACCACGGTCATAAAGGTCATAATGATTATCATAAGAAATACAACAAATGCTGGTGTGGATTTGGTGAAGAAGAAGCCATCCACACTAGTTGTGGGGTATAAACTGTTATGGATGGCTCTGTGCTGCTTGCTGTCCTGTAAGATGCTGTCTAGAATGAGGAATGAATCATGTACTCAGGTGGCTTCTTGTGAACCAATCTCCTAATGAATAAAGGAGCCAATCACTGGGCAAGTAGGTGGGGCTTCTGCATTAGGCAGAGGAAGGGAGGAAGCCGGGGAGAGTTAGGTCTTATTTGGAACGGGACAGCAAAGGGGTAAGATGTTGCAGCTAGATTTTCCCAGTATCATTGCAGATCTGCAAGGATTTGCCACTGCAGGAATCAAATTTTAATAAGGCTTACAAGATGAGGTTTTAGTTGTTATGCCCAGAGATTGAGTGACCTTTTTTCCTGAACTAAGTTTGTGTTGCACTTTCCTTTAAGCAGTGGCTCCTCTGGGATCAAGAGAGAAAGGTAGAGCAGCCAAGTGGGGGTTTGCCATATGTGCACCCCAAAGGCTGTGGGGGATTTGAAGGAAGGGGCTGGTGTGGTAGTGACCTGCCAGTGAAACCTAATGAGCTAGGTGGAGAGATTGTAGAGTTCAGCATCAGAATCTCTGCGAGATAAAAAACAGGTTGGCCACTGCCCACCAATGCCTGGTTATCCAGGCTGCCTGGGGCAGAGGCACAAGAATGGAATGTGGGTTCCTTTTTTAATATTTCCCACAGCAGGTAGCACCCAACATGGGGTACCATTTTGTTTGGGTAATTCTCCAACCTAAATATGCCCCAGCAATAAAAACACAACTCAGTTAATATGAATATAAGCTATGTGCCTAGATTGGGCAGATCTACCACTATACTTTCATCTTCCCCATCTATGAGACCCTTATAACTTGCAGTTTCTCCAGGCCCAGTGCTTCTGCTCAGCTTTCCTTCCAACTCCTCCTTTGCCATCCTCTCTCTCTCCCACTCCTCCTCCTTCTTCCTCTCAACTTTCAGCTCCACCTTAACTTTCTCTGCCAAATCACCTTTATTTTACAAATTAAGGAAGGAAGAAGGTTTATACTAAATCAACTGAGTGCTGAGTCATTCCTTGTTTCCAACCCATTCCAGGAGAATGGAATTAGCATCAAATTACAAATAGCTCCAGAGCTATCTGCCACAATAAACTAGTAAAGCAAATTTGGAAGTCAGTCTGGAAGTGTCTCAAAAACAAATTCAAAACAAAACAAAACAAAAACAAAACAAAACAAAACAAAACAGGAACTGCTATATGCCCCAGATGCACTATTTTGTGGTATATACACAAATGATTCCATGCCCTACTACAGACAAACTTGAAAGGTACAAAGCTACTCTATGTAGTCAGGTTTTAATATTTGCAAAGTAAAACTAATATATTCTATATATTTGTTAACATTAAATGTTTGACTGGGTGTGCTTACAAATCTAGTCATATTAATATGTAGTGAATGGCAGGTCTTAAGGCATTGTGCTGTGACTCTACAGTCAAAAAGTGAATATTAAACCTAAGAACAAAATTATTTTAATTGGGTTACTCTTTTGTAAATAATACCACTGTAATGGCAGCTTAAAGCAAATATATCATCAAAGTCAGCATCAAATATGATACAGAAGTAAATTTATCGGTATTAAGTAGTTAGGTCATGGAAACAACTGAACTAAACAACTCTAAAGAATTATACTGTAATGCTACATCATCTGCTTCCTGCATATGATAAACAACAAACAATTTAATTGTTCAGATGAAGGAGGAATTCTTGCAAACTCACAGTTGGAAGTTCCACTGCATTCTGTTGGGTGAAGGGAGGGCTACAGAAACATGAGGCAGTCTGTCTCATTATGTGCACAGCCAGAAAGCATAGAAAGAGAACTGATTCTCAATTTTATCCAGTCTAGGACCTCAGCCATGGAATGTATGATACATTCATGGTGATTCTTCTAAATTTATTTAAACATTTCTGTAAATGCAAACACAGAAATACACTTCTTTGTTGATTTTATGTTAATCTCTTCCTTTTGACACTGATAATTTACCATCAGAATTAGATGCCTTGTTAACCTGCCACTAACATGCCACATCATACATAACATTTCAAACCTAGTCCCCAGAGCATCCTTTTCATCTCACAATGTAAAATGCATTTAGCTAATTTCTGAAAGTCTCTATAGTCTTTAACAGTCCTAATACTATTCAAAAATCTATTGTCTCTTCTGAAATTTAGGAAGATCTACTATCTGTGAGTTCCTGTAAAATTACTTGGTTGTCCTACACATATAAGCATACAGGTAGCACCAACTAGACTCTATGTTGAGAAAGAGAGACAGAGTGACAAACAGAGACATAGAAATAGAGACTTAGAAACAGAGACAGAGAAGACATGTAAAATTGGATGGAAATGTGGTGAGAGAAGAGGGAAGTTCTTGATGCATGGAAGGAAAAAAAGGTGGATATGATCAGAAGCATTACATGCATCTATGAAACTCACAAACAACTATAGCCTGATGTTTAATAAACTTGTATTCCCAATATAAAATTTAATACAGTCAATATTTCAATTTCAGAATTCAAGACTATAGAGGGGTACAATAAGGAATGTTTAGATCAGAAAGCAAGATAAAAACCCAGCAGGACAAATAGCCAATCTTTCAGGTCTATATCCTGCTTCTAAGGATTATCATGATATCATCTAGATGGAGCTTGAATGTATCTTCCCGCTCAGGCTATCCATCTACTAGAGCACAATTGGCTCTTCTCTTCTGATGCCTGAACTTCATTCACCCACCTTTCCTAGATATGTGTTCCCCAAACCTGACACCTCCAAAAGCATGGGTTGTCCATTGCAACTTAGGCTCCACCATCAAAATTTCAAGGTATGTTTTTGCTTGACTCACCAGTGAAAGATCCAATGCTGTCATAGATTTCCTGGCCTTAGCAGTTCTTTGTAACCTTGATGCAATCTTTCATTACACTTGACCATGCCTTCAATATCTCATGAATGATGGGGCCAAGTTCTACCACTAACTCAAGATGCAGCCTCTCCCACTTGGACCAAAGATATAATGCCCCTGCAGGCCTAGATAAATGAATTGGCAAAATTGTTTCCCCAGCAGTTGGTTTTATAACTACATTCTTCCTTCAAACTTTCTCCTCTCAAATGGACTGCCCTGTTTATAAGCTGGACCACCTGATGCGTGAAGACTTGTCTTCAGAACACTTTTCCTATTTACATAGTACAGACCTGGGGTCTTTTTCTAATGGTGCTGATCTCTATAATAACCACACCTTTCTCAATATCCCTCCTAACTTTAAATGTAACATTCTGTCTGTCCTTGGAACTCTTTTCACAATTTGATTCATTCTGTTGTTTCCTTTCATGTAGATCTGGACAGTGGCAAATGTCCAGTAGCCAGGACATCTGGGTTCTACTCTGTCTTGAGACTCCCTCAACCAGATTCATTTATTAATTCTGATTTCACCCTCACTCAAGCTCCAGGAACATGGGGAGATTATAGTCATATTCTTTGCCAGAAGGCAGCATCTATGTACTTTTTAGAATGCAGTACTTTATAGAATCTCTTCTATGGATGTTTGTGAGAAGGGTCTCCATTGTCTATGTTGCTCTCAGCATTTCCATTTTTCTGAACTCTCCTCATACAAAACACTCCCAGATCCCAAATCTCCATATGGATGCTCTCTTTTGTCACAGAAATGGCCAAATCCAAGAATTTTCTCTATGTTAGTTAATTTATATATCACTGAACAAAATACTTGGAAAAGGTAACTTAAAGAAGTGTTTACTTGGGGGTCATAATTTGAGGGTAGAGTCAATCTTGTTAAGGAAGATAAGGCAGCATGAGACAGCTTGTCACCCTATGTCAACAAGAGGACAGATATGATGATGCACAGTGAGATTTCTCCTTATTTTAGCTGGGACCCAAGCCACCAAATTCTTCCACAAACATTGTGGGTCAGCCCAGCTCGTTAGTACTTTCTGGAAACCCATCCACAAACACACTCATAGATGTGTTTTCATAGTGATTCTGAATGCCTTCAAGTTGAGTATGGAGATAATCCACAATTAATAAACAAAAATAATAAAATGGAATAAATATATTATGTAATTCAGTTTTCAATACATTATTATGTTAACTAAAATATTCTCATGAAATATTTTTTACTTCTAAGTAAGTTAACTGCAGAAATATCAATTGTTAGATAAGTGATGTCTACATGAATTATTGTATTTATCCAGAATTACTGATTTATAAAATTACTTACATTCTAGGCTTTTCTCTTCCTTAGAAACCAAAGGGACTAAAAAAAAAAAAAAAAAAAAAAAAAAAAGAATTCTAATACATAGTGCATGTATTTGATTATATATGTGTGGAAAAATATGCTTTTGTTTGAAAAATAATTCTGTGGCAACACTAAGAGCTTTAGCAGTTTTCAAGGATGTTTTCAAAGAGTTTGATGATGGTTGCAGAAGGTTTATGATAGACAGTGTTGTAAAAGACAAGTGCGAATATGACGTTGACTCTACTGAGAAGAAAATCATAGGTAGAATTTTCTAGAAAACATCACTACTGCATTAGTGCAAACCTGAGCTGAGTCCAATTTATGAAACTCTTTCTTATAGTCATGACCAACCTTATAAAAATTAACAAGTTATGTTCATTTGAATTTTAAATAGGGTTTCTTTACAGTTCCAGTTATCTTGTAAGATGCACATTCATAATTCAGAGCATGGCCTTTCATCCAATATAACTTCATGTCGTATACTTGGCTACTCTTGAGATATTTGCATCATTCCATACATGCAGTGGACAATTTATGCCAGTGCTTCTCAACATTCCTTATGCTGAGGTCTTTTAATTTAGTTTTTCATGGGTGTGGACCCCCAACCATAAAATTATTTCATTGCCATAACATAAATATCTGATATCAGGATATGTGATACATGGCCCACCAGAGGCAGAGAACTACTGCTTTAAGCCCTTTGGGCTGCCAAGAGCCACACCTTTTTCCACTCTACACATTGCTGTTCCTTCTTCACCTCTTCTTTAAAGTAGTATCCCCTCCCAGTGGCTTTATAAATTAAAGTTTGCTTTTTTTTCCCTTGTTTTATGACTTACAAGTTATTTGAATAAGCTCTCAGAAGGGGAAAATTCACATTGTAGTTTATTGATTATTTAGAAACTCACCTAACTGCCAAAGATATAGTTTTATTGAGACTAAATTTGAAAATACCTGTAATAACAAACTCAAAGACTTGAGGCCAAAGGATTTCTAATCCAAGGCCAGTCTTGGTGATGGAGTAAATTAGAGGTCTATCTGAGCCAATAGTGAGGCTGTATTTCAAAAACCTAAGACAAGACAATAGGTACAAAAAACATATAAAATGATGTAAATGATCAAAAAGGGTACTTTTTATATTTTATCTTTGTTAGACTTTTCATTACTTTTTTTTAAAAATTAAGCTTTCATAGGTTTAAATAATCAACACCTCGTTAGCTTTCTAAATGCACTTTAAAGCATTTTCATTATGATGATAGTTAAATTAATGACTGCCAAACATAGTGACCCATGGCAGCTTTTGATAAAATATTCTGGATGTTTGTCATCTTTCATAAACTTACTTTCAGTCAATACTCTAAATTTCATTGACCTACATTAATTTTGTTATTTTCGAGCTTGGAAAATCTCAAAGGACGCAGATATCACATCATACATATCTGTATGCATAATGAAAAGGCTTATTTGGGAAGCTGGATGATCCAAAAGGCTCCAAAATACTTAAAGGACCTAAACATTTTCATATAGTATTTATATAAATCCATTGTTACTTATGAGTCTTAAAATCACATAGAATTCTGAGGGAATTCATCATCACCTATGTCTGTTATCTTAAACAGTAGGAGATTGAAATTTTGAAAAGAACTTTTTCCCAAACTGTTGGTTGCTGTTTTGGCCTATTGACAGTGTTCTTTGCCTTACAGAAGCTTTGTAATTGTTTTCTTTTTTCTTCTATTATATATTTTCTTCATTTACATTTCAAATGCTATCCCCAAAGCCCCCTATACTCCCCCTGCCCTGCTCCCCAACCCACCCACTCCCACTTCCTGGACCTGGCATTCCCCTGCACTGGGGCATATGATCTTCCCAAGACAAAGGGCTTCTCCTCCCATTGATGGCTGACTAGGCCATTCTCTGCTACATATGCAACTAGAGACACAGCTCTGGGGATACTAGTTAGTTCATATTGTTGTTCCTCCTATAAGGTTGCAGATCCATTTAGCTCCTTGGGTACTTTCTCTAGCTCCTTCATTAGGGCCCTGTGTTTCATCCAATAGATGACTGTGAACATCTACCTCTGTATTTACCAGGCACTGGCATAGTCTCACAAGAGATAGCTATATCAGGGTCCTGTCAGCAAAATCTTTCTGGCATATGCAATAGTGTCTGGGTTTGGTGATGGTATATGGGATGGATCCCCAAGTGGGGCAGTCTCTGGATTTTCCTTCCTTCTGTCTCAGCTCTGAACTTTGTCTCTGTAACTCCGTGCATTGTTATTTTGTTCCCCATTCTAAGAAGGAGTGAAGTATCCACACTTTGGTCTCCCTTCTTCTTGAGGTTCATGTGTTTTGAAAATTGTATCTTAGATATTCTAAGTTTCTGGGCTTTGTAATTTTATCAAGTCCCATTTGTCAATTCTTGATCTTAGAGCATAAGCCATTAGTATTTTGTTCAAGAAACTTTCCCCATTTGCCCATGTACACTTCCCTATTTTCTTTTCTATCATACTCAGTGTATTTGGTTTTATGTGGAGGTCCTTGATCCACTTGTACTTGATTTATGCACAAGGAGATAAGAATAGATTGATTTGCATTCTTCTGTATGCTAACTGCCAGTTGAAATAGTACCATTTGTTGAAAACGCTATCTTTTTTTCCCCTGGGTGGTTTGAGCTCCTTTGTCAAAGATCAAGGGACCATAGGTGTGTGGGTTGATTTCTGGGTCTTCAGTTCTATTCCACTAATCTACATTCCTTTCACTATACATGCTCCACTATGTTCATAGCAGCATTATTTATAATATCAAGAAGCTGAAAAGAATCCAGATGTCCCTGAACAAAGGAATGGACACAGAAAATGTGGTACATTTACACAATGGAATACTACTGAGCTACTAAAAAGAATGAATTCATGAAATTCTTAGGCAAATGGATGGAACTAGAAAATATTATCCTGAATTAGGTAACCCAATCACAAAAGTAGATATTGGCCCAGAAGCTCAGAATACCCAAGATACAATTTGAAAAACACATGAAACTCAAGAAGAAGGAAGACCAAAGTGTGGATACTTTGATTCTTCTTAGAATACTGAAGAAAAGTTCATCCAGAGACTACCCCATCTGGAGATCCATCCCACCTACAGTCACCAAATTCATACACTATTGTGGATGCCACCAAGTGCTTGCTGACAGTAGCCTGATATAGCTGTCTCCTGAGAGGCTCTGACAGTGACTAAACAACATAGAGGTGGATGCTCTTAGCCAACCATTGGACTGAGCACAGGGTCCCCAATGGAGGAGATAGAGAAAAAACCCAAGGAGCTGAAGGGGCTTGCAGCTGCATAGCAGGAACAATAATATGAACCAACCAGTACCCCCAGAGCTCCCAGGGAGTAAATCACCAACCAAAGAGTACACATGGAGGGACCCATGTGCATATTTAGGAGAGGATGACCTTGTTTGACATTAATGGGAGGTGAGGCCCTTGGTTCTGATAAGGCTCAATGCCCCAGTGTAGGTTATTGCCAGGACATCGAAGTGGGTGTGGCTGGGTTTGTGAGCAGGGCGGGGGAATGGGATAGGGGATTTTTGGAGGGGAAACCAGGATAACATTTTAAATGTAAATAAAATATCTAATAAAAATGTTTTAAAAGATGAAATGAAAAAAAAATTATCACAACCAAAATTTTTGTGAGTAAAGCAGATGTCTATGTCTCTACTGTAAATAAAGAAGGAAGTCGTCGATGCTTCTATACACACATTGGATATCAAGTTCATTAAAAATGGTCTGACAAACATAGGTATTACCCATAGGCATTGGTTATCTTTAAAATCAATACCTTCCCACTAATGGCAGTTTGATAAAACTACCTCTTTGTATTTTCTCAGGAGACAAAAAGTAGTGGTCCATCATACTCTCATAGACAGGACAGTAGCATGAGCTTTTCCTCCAGTGTACTTGAAGATTTCCTTGGGTTTTTCATACGAGTTCCAAAGCTACCAACTTTAAAAATATTGGCTTCTGAACTCATATCTCACCTTTTAAAGATGCTCCACTCCACCACAAGTGTGATAGCACTACTATGGTTAATTTAAAAGAAACTTACCCACATTGAAGTAAAGAACAACTGACTGCTATTCCTGGAAAGATAATCTTGTAATTTTATTTTTTCAACTCTCTGTCACAGAAATGAGCTTAAGTAGTTGGTGGATTTATCACCAAAATCCTTAATCTGCCCATGATTTGAGGTAAATCCCGGTACATTAGTGTTTAACATTTAACACAGCGGAACAAATTTTATATCCATTCTACTCACAGTCAAGCTAAGATCCTTCACTACATGTTCATAGTTCCCCAAGCCTACCACCACATGGGATTCCAAAAACGCCTTCTTTTTTGAGACAATAGAACTTAATACTTTGCAAAAATATTTACATCCTGGAAGAAGTGTGTTGCCTAAACTGCTAAGAACATTTTTTTTTTCTTTTGTAGAAGACCCAGTTTCAATTCCCCACAATCACATGGCAGTTCACAATCATATGTAACTCATGTCAGAGTGAATCCAATGTGTTCTTCTAACTTCTGAACATTAGGCAGATGTTTTTAACATGCAAGGAAAATACTCATACACATAAAATAATAAAATAAATATCTCTTATAAATTAAACCTTAATTCTTTTATTTCTGATGTTTTCCAAAAATGTATTTGTGCAGTAATAAAACACTGAATATTTTCTACAAAAACTTCAGAATTTTTGCTGAATAAGATAACTCATATCTGAGAGTAAATGAGTGTGTGATTAGGTTGTTTATCAGGTCAATCAAAATCTTGTATATAATTCATTGAACACAAAGGTTTAAAGGCTCAATGATTTTTCAGAACTCAATGTAAAGAAGATACGTCATTGTTGGCAAATTCTAATTTGATATATACTATCATATCAGAGATATTCTGCAGATAGTATCACTGCAACAGGATAGGTTAATCCTTTCTTCCTCTGATTTTGGTTAGTTCCTTAGAAATAATGGTTAGAAATTAATCTCAAATAATCATATATTAATCTAACTCTTTTGATAAAAACACAGTCACTACAGAAATGTACCAAAATTCTGTTGCTAAGGTGGCACTGAGGCGAATAGACCCTTTTATATTAACAGGGCATAAGTCTACACATATACATACACACACACACACATACATACATACATACACACACACACACACACACACACACACACACACACATATACAGAGATAGAGATAGAGATAGAGATAGAGATAGAGATAGAGATAGAGATAGAGATAGAGATAGAGACAGAGATAGAGAAACATACATGAATAAAACTTCTGGGGAGGTGACAATATCACATACATATATGCATCTACACACAAACACAACTGAAATCTTCTCTTTTAAACAATTCAGTCTCAGAATATCTGTATTTTTTTAATCTGTTAACTTGATTACATCAGCAAAGAATGAGTTTAGAGCTAATATTCTAAGTGTATCTATTTCATTATTACTGAATAATCTTAACATTGTAATATTGTTTAATTTTTGTCCATGTTTGTTTGACACCTGTGAGGTTAAGTCCTGCAATACTACCAAGAAGGCCAAGAATGTGAAACTCAATACTACTTCACATGGATTCTTATCTGTTTTGCTTCAAATGTGCTTTCGGTCTCTGAATAACCCCTTACAATGCTCCCAAGATATGGAAATAGACCATCTGTCAGGAAAGATCAATGATTACATTGAAGGACCTAAAGATCTAACTTAATATATGTTATCAATGAAGCTTTCCAAAAAAGGTTTTCACCAAAAGAACGAAATTTAGGAATTGAGCTATGCGTGAAATATTTTTATATATTCACAAAATATTTAAAGGGCTATTGGGTGAAGAATGGTAGGACACAATGATCATTCTAGGCACTACCTGGCTAGGGCAACACAGCAAAATATTCTACCTAGGCTTAAAGCAGTGGTTCTCAATCTCAGGACCACAACCCCTTTGAGGGGTTGAATGACCTTTTTACATGGGACACATATCAAATAATTACATTTTGATTCATAAGAGTAGCAAAATTACAGTTATGAAGTAACAATGAAAGTAATTTATGGTTGGGGATCACCTCAACATGAGGAACTCTATGAAAGTGCTGCAGCATCAAAATGTGGACACGTCACCCCTTCCTAGAATTAAGAACAAAGCACACATTGAAAGAGTTAAAGGGAGCATTTGTGCAGCTCAATCCAAAGGATGGACCCAACGACTGCGGCTGCCAGGGATCCATCCCACAATCAGTCACCAAACATAGACACTATATCATATGCCAGCAAGATGGTGCTGAAAGGGCCCGGATATNATCAGTGGGAAGAGAGGCCCCTTGGTTATGCAGACTTTATATGCCCCAATACAGGGGAACGCCGGGGCCAGGGGGTGGGAGCGGGTGGGTAGGGTAGCAGGGCCGGGAGGGGGGAGGATATAGGGAACTTTCTGGATAACA
Source organism: Mus minutoides (assembly GCA_902729485.2). Classification (NCBI taxonomy): domain Eukaryota; kingdom Metazoa; phylum Chordata; class Mammalia; order Rodentia; family Muridae; genus Mus; species Mus minutoides. Next base: position 958,463 of record LR749946.1, read on the forward strand.
CTTGAAATGTAAATGAAGAAAATATCTAATAAAAGTTGAAAAAAAAAAAAAAAAAAAGGAAAGTTGAGGACCACTGTCTTGAAGGATGTGATCATCTTCCTTGTAACTAACAACGGAGTGGTCAACTGCATATCAAAGACTAAATTTCCTTAGTAACTCTTTCCTCTTGCCAATCAGCAATTGCTGCCCCTTTATACCTTTGAAATACATTTTTCTGAAAATACCTCTTGACTTCCACAGAGTAAACTCTTGATAGACCTCACAGCAAAGTTAATGCTAGCCCTGGAGATCTTTTAAGACTGTATTTAAGCTGCTATCCTATTGTATATTTTGCCTGCTTAGCTTTAACTTGCTTTTAGAAGAACAATATAACCAAACATACTTTACTTGGAAATCCCATGTAATCATCCTTTACAACCTAGGTTAACTCATAAGCTTAACCGTAAATTATGTATTCTTCTATGCCCTTGACTCAGAAGAACATATCTTGCATGTGTTTGTTGTGGTGATTATTTTCTGAAAGCAGGTAACAGGTCAAAAGGAACCTTATAACAAGCATGCCCTCATGGACACTGCAAGTAACTTGTATATAGCGTGGCACTACAGATTCTCACTACTGATTGCTTCTGGGTCTGGATGACTTCTTCCCTGTAAACCTCTCTTAAAGATTTCTGAAAAGAAGGCCTCAATCCTTTCACAGTCTATGATTTCTGTGATTTAAAATTCTCTCTCTCTCTCTCTCTCTCTCTCTCTCTCTCTCTCTCTCTCTCTCACACACACACACACACACACACACACACACACACACACACACACACACACACACACACACACACAGAGAGAGAGAGAGAGAGAGAGAGAGAGAGAGAGAGAAAGAGAATAAAGACCTTTGTGAAGGACAGACATCAGACACAGATTTACTCTTGGTAAAATGAATGTAAGAGGAAACCTTTAGATGTTTATTGTTTGTTTGCTTCTGGTTACAGCCATACACTCTGGTGTGTCTACTGTCATCTTTATTGGTTAGCCAATAGATTTTTAGAAAATAAAACCCTTATCTACTTCTTTGCTTTTTTACTCTGCGCAGAGGCCACTGAATTTGCATGTGTGTCCTGGATTCCAATCCCAGTCTTTATTCCCAAATGAGCATTCCTTTGGTGGAGAAGTGTGTCTAGTTTTTATTTGACACTGATACGTTATTATGTATTGGGGTTGAAGGAGGATAATGTGTGGGACTGTGTGAAGGTATCTTTGACAGTGAGAGGTTTTTTGTATATTGAGGTAGAAGAGGAAATATTTGGAACTGTGTTAAGGATATTGTTGACAGAATTTTTGAATACTGAAAGAAGGGACTGTGTGGAGTATCCAGAGTGCTTACATGTACAAGTGTGTCAGGAAAGGCTAGTTTCTGTGTATCTGAACATAGAGGATGGTACTGAGGAATCATATTGAAAGTCTGATATTAAACCTGTTGTGTAACAAGCATTTTGGTAATACTTTTCTTAAAATTATTTTAAAATTGTCTATAAACTTTCTTTACAAATGGTGAACCATCATTGTCAGCTGATCTTAACATGAGGAGTCTGCCACACAAAAAAAGTGATCCATACTCCCTCTCTCCTGCTTGGTCCTAAGATTTTAGCCACTCTCTTCTTTATCTATTCAAATGCAAAATATGAAATGCATAAAGCAAATAAAATGAGGCCTAATTGTCAAGGTGAATATTTGATCTGACAGACAAGAAATAATCCATTAGGATAATCATTCTGAAAACTGTGGACCTTCTGTCTGAAATTTTGAGGACAAATGTCTCCAGAGCGAAAACTAGATATTACATTGTGGAGAGAGAGTCAGGCAGTGCTGGCAAAACTGCCTTGAACCTGTGAGTATCTCTTCAACCTGCTTCACATCCAACTGCAACAAACATTAATATTCAAGTAAACACATGGCTTTTTATCACAGTTTCTCCTTTGTTTCCTTTTCCCCTGAAATCCTCACAAATGTGAGGAGGAAAAGAGACACAGCTTGATCTAAAGTACAGCCATAAGTTAAAAGCACATATCACTTAGAGAGCATGCGATAACAGCATCAATTATTTACAGCATAAAATATAAGGTATTAATATTTTATTTCATGTCAGGAACCACATGGCACATAAAAGGCAGATGCTAAAGTGAGCTTCATAGGTACTTGAAGATGGTGTATAGAATACTCAGAAAAAAAATAGTAAATACAGCTTACTTTTAACACATATTTTGCTGAGGTCAGAAGAGTGGAGACAACACTGCAAAAAGTGTTTTATAATAATTCAAAGTTGAATTTGTTTAGTAGATACATTTAATCTGTATCAGAGCACTTGTTGGGACAATGCTCTGTGCAGAACCATGAGGATAGAAGCACCATTATAAAGAATCTGCTGGAAAAAGAGACAGAAAAAGGCTTCTCTGTTCCAGACTAGATAGAAATGTAAGTTCAGAAATTGTGCTCCAAATGAGCACAGACCTGGAAGTCCTCTTCTGTATGTGGAACAGTCGGAGGGTGGACCTGGGGCAGGATAAAATCTGGAGTATAAATAAATAAATAAAACACAAAATATTGCTACAAGCTTTGTGTGCTTTCTTATGCTATTTATAAATGGACTCTATACAATTTAGTTTTCGGTAGTTGTGATAATTAAAGGTGTCATTGATTGCTGTATCTTAGCATTATATTCTACAAGTCCTATTCATTGTGCTTATTGATTCTAATATTATGTATACACATACATGTATAATGTTCATTAGTGTTTTCTATAAAAAAAATGTTGTGAACAGATTGTCTATTCTTTCATACCCTAATTCTTATTTTATTTTGTTCTTATCATCATATATAGACTTCCAGAACAAAGACGACTCAATGTGGTGAAAATGGGTCAATTCATCATGAAATACATTAGTTCTAAATATTTCATCTTTTAGAGATAAATTTCCTTTTTTCCTTAACATAATGAGAGTTTTTTCCCAAATACATGTTAAAATGGTAAAATGCCTACAAATACTTTGGTCATGCCCTCATTATAGAAGTAAACACATTTATAATTTTATATATGCTTCATAGATTGTAACTTTTATTATCATTAAGTCTCACCATATTCAGTATATCTTTTGGTTTTGCATTCATTCTGTGACCCTGTGTCTTTTTTGTTAGGGAATTGAAGTCATTGATGGTTGATATATTAATGTCCAATGATTGTTCATTCCTGGTTTTCTGATATTGGTGGTAGAACACAGAGCCCAATAGCTCAATGCACTTTTGTCATGCACGATTTTAAGAAAGTGTCCAGATGACTTATTTCTAGAAAATGTGCTTTGATTCAGTGTTGGTGACACAACTGCATATCTTTATCAAGAAATAAGCCAAATGCATTATTTTTCGCTTGAAACAAACTGATTTCTAACACCCCCAATTTAAAAAAATGTAAAAAGCTGAACTCAGGCTGGAGAATGGCTCAGCTGTTAAGAGAGCTCATTTCTCTGCAGTAGACTTGATTTCAGCTTCTAGTACACTGGTTCTGAAACTGTGCATTGTGACTCCTTTGGGAGCTCAATGACCATTGCACAGGGGTCCCCTAAGACCATCAGAAAACAGAGACATTTATATTACAATTACATGTAATAACATAACAGTAGCATTCATAACTTGCAAAATTACAGTGATGGAGTAGCAACAAAAATAATTTCATGGTTGGGGTCACCACATCACTAGGAACTGTATCCTCTGATCCATAAGAGGAGGAGTTTGATGTAGGCATCCAGTTTAAAGTTGAGTACTTGACGGTCTCTCAATCTCTTCCTATTGTCTGGCTACAGGTTTCTGAGTTCGTTCCCGTCTGCTATTGGAAGCAAGTTCTTCAATGATGGCCAAGGACGGCACTGATATGAAGTCAAGTATCATTAGTTGCCTTTGTACTGCTGTGTCCCTTTAGTAGAAAAGCAGCTTCTGAATTTACTCCAATCCGTGGGCTATCTAGTCTCAGGGTCTTGATCATTGAAACAGTGTCAAATATGGGTTCTATCCCACAGAGTGTGCCTTCACTCATATTAGACATTGGTTAGTTAGTCCCACGATTTTTGTTCCATTATTATATTAACAAAACTTGCAGGAAGGTCTTCATTGTAAATCAAAGAACTTGTTGTAACAAGTTAGTGTTTACCTTTGGTAGCATTCAGAGTACCATCCACTTCTATGAGCACTGTATTGTAGGGGTAAAGGCTCTGTGTTAGTATAAGGGTTCTATGTAAGTACCAATCAGGTTTATCTACATTCAGGAAGTTAAGTATATCTTCAGCAATAGTGCTGTGACATCAGTTCATGGAGAGAAACAATAATCTTGTTTTTTGTGGGACTTCTTTGGCCAACAATTCAGTGAGGTGTCACCCATTTCAAGAACTGTAAACTTAAATTTGTGACAAGACTTGCCCAGTTGGATCTCTGCCTTCTCCATTAGTTTGCAATTTCATTTAGATGAGCCTCATATATGTATATACTTTAGCAATCTTCTACTGTATTGGGTTTCTATACTACCCCTTAAATTCCACTTAATTTTATCCAATTTCACACTTCCTCTCATAAGCCACTCTTCACTGCCCCTCCATCTCCCACTGCTTGATTCTGCTGTTCTAGACCCTAATTTATCCATAACTATGTAGTCTATTTCCATTTACTAGAGAGATCTGTCCCTACTAGTCCCTTATTTTATATCTTGCTTCTATGGTTCTACAAAGTGTAGCTTGATGATCCTTGACCTAACAGTTAATATCTAAGTATAAATAAATACATGTCATATTTGTGTCTGGGATACCTCACTCAGAATGACATTTTTCTAGGCCTATTTACCTGTGATATATTTGTGATCTTTTTATATTTTTATCAGTATACTAATATTCTAATGTGTAAATATACCACATTGTCTTTTTCTATCCATTGGGTAAGGGACTTGAAGACTGTTTCTAATATCTGGTTATTATTAGCAGAGCAATAAAGACCATGGTTGAGCAAGTATTTCTGTTGTAGATTGAAGTGTCTTTAAGTATATAATCAAGAGTTATATAGCTGGATCTTGATTGTTAAACTGATTGCCAGAGTAGCTGTAAAAGTTTGCAGACCCACCAGTAACAGAAGACTGTTCCCTATACCACACATGCTCTCCATCATGAGCTGTCATTTGTTTTATTGGTCCTTGACATTCAGGTGAGTATAAGATAAAATCTCAAAGTGGTTTTGATTTGATTTTCCCTGATGACTAAGGATGGTGAACATTCATTTAAAAGTTTCTCAGCCATTTGAGTTTCCTCTTTTGAGTGTTGTCTGTTGATATCTGTACTCCATGTTTTAATTGGGTCTTTTTTTTTTTCTTGGTATCTAGTTTTTTGAGGGATTCTTTATATATTTTGGATATTAACCCTTGATCAGATATGGACTTCGTAAAAAATATTTTCCTACTTTATAGGCTGTTACTTTGTTCAAATTATAATGTCCTTTGCCTTACAAAGCTTTTCATTTTCATGAGGTCCCATTTATTAATTGATGATATTAGTACTTGGACTATGGGTATTCTCTTGAGAAAATCTTCTATTGTGCCATGTGCTCAAGACTATTCTACGTTTTCTCTTCTGTCAGTTTCCATGCATATTATTTTATGCTGAAGTTTCTGATTCATTTAGAGTTTGAGTTTCTTCATGGTAATAAGCATGAATTTATTTGCTGAGTTCTACATAATGTCATCTAGTTTGACCAGCATCATTTGTTGGAGATTCTGTCTATTATAAGTGTGAATTTCTACCATAGGTGTGGGGGTTAATGTTTAGACTTTAGTTAAATTCAATTAGTCAGTGAGCTTGTCTCAGGCCAATACCATATAGTTTTTATTACTGTAGCTCTGTAGCACAACTTGAAATTGAGCATGGTGATACCGCCATAAAAGTTTTTTTTTTTTTTAATCTATAATCAGGTATGCCATCCTAGTTTATTTTGCTTTTCTTATTTTCTATGATGCTGAAGATCGTCCTTTCAATATATGCAAAGAGCTGTGTTAGTCTAACCTATCCATGAACATAGGAGAACTTTCTAGCTCCTACTATATTATTCAATTTCTTTCTTCATTGTCTTAATGTTTTTATCATCCAAGTGTTTTACTTGCTTGCTTAGAATTACCCCAAAATATTTCATACTATTTCAAACTATTCTGAAAGATATTAGTTCTCTAATATTTTTCTCAGTCCATTTGTCATTTGTATTCTTTTCTCAATGGTTTTACTTACTCTCTACTAAGAATTCTCTTTGAAAATGCATTTCAATGCCCAGGTTTGAAAATATGTTACTATATTTATCATAACATTTTTATTAAAATTGAGTTGTTCTTGTATCATTTTAGGAGTTATGCCTATTTTCTTTTCTTTTTCTATTTTGGGTTTTTATTCTTCTATTATCATTTCTGTTTCATTAGTGTAATGGCTTTAATATTCAATGCTAAGCTCTCTATTGGCTTTAAGGACAAAATATTTTGCATTCATTTCAGTTGTTTTTCTTGGAAACTAAATTATAGTCTGTTTTCAAATCAGTTTGCAGCTGGTCATATAGCATGAAAGCCAGGAGCACTATAGCTGCAAATCACATTTTATTAGTTCTATTATTAATACCACATGAGCTACTATCATGTAGATTACACTGAACTGAACTATAGTTTTTATGGCACAGTGACATAACAGTCCCACAAGAAATCAAGTACATTTATAGTTTACAAATATTATTTTTCAATGAAATTCAAAAATAATAAGGACTTACCTAAAAAATTACATTCCAGTAAATTAGATAAATCTAAATGAAATGAATAATTTTGAAATGAATATGACACCCCAAAGAAAACCTAGTATGAAACAAAGAATTGAAATTAATCTATTCTAAGCAATGAGATTAAAGCCATAATTAAAATCTTCCAAGCATAAAATTCTTAGACCCGGTTTGATTCATTTTAGAGTTATACAAGGCTTTCAAAGAAGAATCAATGACAATCCTTCTCAAATTATGTCATAAAAAAGAATGAATGCTTTTAAAGTCTCATTTAAACAAACCATATCAAGATAAAACATAAACTGACCCACACTTTAGTAATCTGGCTGGATATACGATTATTGTACAAAAATATGTATACTTCCTATATGCCAGTGACTATTACACTATGAAAGGAAATTTGGCACATGTGTGTATGTGCATGTGTTTGTGTGTGGGGAACCTCATTGATAGTAGACTTAAAACCTATGAAATACCATGGAGTAAACCTAACCTATCAAGGGAAGGATCTTTACAATCAAAATTAAAAAGCACTGGAGAAGGAAATTAAGGATGATACTAGAAGATGAATAGATCTCCCACTCATGGATGAGAAGAACCAATACTATGAAAAGAGGAATACCAGCAAAAACACACTTGCAGGTGTTCTGCATTCCAGGTCATGATTCCAGAGCAACACTTCATCGAAATAGAAAAATAGTCTTAAATTTTACATGAAATCTTAAAATACTGCTTAGCCAAAACAGTTCTGAGCAAAAAGAATGATATTGTGTCATTTATATTACAGAGCAATACTCGTGGAAAAAACATGATTCTCTCACAAAAGTAAACAGGAAGATCAGTGGGAAAGCACTGAGACCCAGAAATAAGTCAATTGCCTTAGGGAAAGTTGAAAGGGAGGCAGGTGTTATCAAATGAATGTCATAACTGCACCTTCCTTTGTGGACAGTTCCTCTAAAATATTTAGAATGAACACAATTTTCAGTATTTGCAGATGCACCATCTCTAATTTCCCTGGACTCTATCAGTTTCAGGGAGATGTCAGTTACTCCTAGAGTCATTGCTCTCATTTCCAAGCTTCCTGTTTACCCATGAATTTCTACAGTGTGCCTATGATGCAGGTCTGTGTGGTTCTCTGTACCTGTCTGTAACATTTGCTATGTGGCTTGGATCTAAACACTGTTTCTTTATTTCTTTCAGTTTTTTTTTCAGAGTTCTTTTTTCTTCCCCCACTATTAAAGGTGAAGTGAATTTAATGTAAAGTTGAGTCACATGGACAAACTAATATGGACAAACCTTAGGATTTGTTCCCTTCTGTTTATGCTTCTGTTTTTATGATTGTGTTGTATCTGTTTTGTCTCAATCTTGGACATATGCAATGAGTTTTTTACTTCAATTACTGAACTTTTCAATTGCCTGTTTTCTATTTGGTAATTATTTCATTACAGTATCTGAGAATTATATTTCTTTTCCCTACATCATCATTAATTTTGGTTTGTGTTTTATTAAACGAATGTAATAAGTCTCTTGAGTCTTGAAGCTCATCATTTGATTGGCTTGATCATTTCTGAATTAGTGTGGATATATTTTAGACTTTTATTTGTTTCTATATTTTTTAACAATACAATTGTTTTACATTAATTTTCACATCTTAATTGTTAGTAGAATATTTTAAGGACATACAACTCTTCTCCTGAATTTTCAATATGCTCCAACAAAGTTCAGCCTTTTCTCATTTTCTCCCACCACCCATCAGTGATTTGTACCACCTTAAATTTTTACTTAATTATTTCATTTTCATATTCTGTTTCTTATCCAAGTCCCTTGGCATCTCCTAAGAACGTTCATGACTAGTTGTAGAGAGAGTAATTTGTGTATTTTATGGGCGAATTACCGGTTAATTATAAAATCTATGGCTTATAGGAAAGGACAGACTAGAAGGTAGGATATCAAGGAGGCAAAATTCTGAGATAGAGCCAGACACAGGAGATTTATCCAGGAAGATGTGATGAGACAGACACATGGTACCTGAGCACAGGTAACCAGCCACCTGACAGAAGGAAGACTAAAATAATTGAGTTATTGAAAATTATGCTCTAATCAGAGAAAACCCTAGCCATATGGCCAAGGTGTTTGTAAATGTATTTTGCATCTGAGTCTCACTTCTGGAAACATGGGGCTAAAAGGAGGAAAGGCCAAACTTCCAAAGCTAGTATAGACATATTGTATAGCCATCTTTTCTGAGCTGAACCTTTGCTTCTTGAATCAAGAGGAGAAACTCCTACAAATTACCAGGCTTGCACAACCTGAAAGTAAGAAGAACCATATAGCACCTTGCTGAGGTTATATGAGTAATAACATTTGGGGGGGGGGAGAGACTCCTGTGCTGTTGTGTAGGGAGCACCGGGGTGAGCTGTCATCAGGTGCTATCAATTCATAATAATATTTTCAGTAATGCAGGTGTCTGTGCGCTCCCTGTGCTCCTCCATCAACCCAGTGATTTACCCACCTGTAATTATCTACAATAATCTTATTGCTTCACCAGCCTAAACTTGGATAGGATCATTTTCTTCGTCTGTTCTAAGAATCTTATTGATATTAGTAGGATTTATCCATGTCTCTCCAAGAAATGTCACAAGACAAAGGGCAGAAATATATATCCATATATATGCATACTGATCTCTCCTAAGGCTCCTGCGAGTTTTTCCATAGAAATCTTTCTTTATCCTTCCATTCCCCAGTTCTTGCTTTGATACCTCAAACCAGCAAACCAATAACTCTGCACTTTCTAATCAACATGTTTCCAATCAACAAACAAACAAAACAAAACCTTTCATTCCTAAAATCTACAACCTGTAAAGCATTTCACGATAGGCCAGTATTCTGCTCTAAATGTTCTTCAGTCATTTAAAAAAGATTTTCTGGTGTTTAGGCTTTGTGTATTTTTTTTTATAAGAGATTCTACTAGAAGAGGTAACTTACCAAACTGTCCTATCCTTCCTGGAAGTATATTAATATAAGTATATTAGATTATGTTAAATTCTCCACTCCATTCATTAATAAATATTTCCTCTCTGAGTATCTCTTAATCTTTTTGTTTTAACTTCTTGTGAGTTTCCATTGAATTTGTTCTTAAATTGTGGCACCGAATTGATATTTATTCTTATTTAAGATTATATTGTTTCCATTTTTTAGAGACAATCTCTAATCTTTCCGAAGAAAGCAATGTTATTTTAGAGATTTTTATTCTATTTACAGAGAAATATTTCACATCAGAGGAAGCAAAGAATGGGAGTACTGGGGATTTGGTCCGAGACTATTTTATGTTTAGTTCCAAAGGCCAAGGAAATTTTGGAATATTGCTGTATGAGTCAGGGTCCAACCAAAGAAAACTTAATATTTGCCTAGATTAATATAGATTGCTATTATACGTGGCGTTATATTTGCTGGTGAAGAAAGAAGCTGAAAGATCAGGCTACAGAAAAGGAGAGAGACAGAGAAAATGTACAAATGAGGGAAAGAGGAAACAAAAATCACAACTTAAACAGAAAGAAGCAAGATAAACATTCTTTGCATTTACTTTCTCTTGCCTCTCAACATGTCTCTAGTACCTGAAGAGCTGATACAGCTAATTAAAAATTTTAATCAGACTCTGGAAAGCAAAACTGCCCTTTGCCTTGGATACTGAGAAAGAGACCTAGATAACTCACACTAAAAACTGCTGCTTCTTCATCTGTCTGTGGAGTACTTCCTATCCCAACATATTTCATTGAGACACCATTGTTGTGATGATGTCATATAGATCATAGATGCTGGATCTGCCAGTCTCATATTCTATGAACAATCTCGAAGCCTCTGAAAATAATTCAGAAGCAAATCCAGCACCCTAAAGAAAATTTCAAGCCAGGCATTGTGGCACACACCTTTAATCCCAGCACTCGGGGAGGCAGAGGCAGGCAGATTTCTGAGTTCAAGGCCAGCCTGGTCTACAAAGTGAGTTCCAGGACAGCCAGGGCTATATAGAGAAACCCTGTCTCGGAAATAAATAAATAAATAAATAAATAAATAAATAAATAAATAAATAGATAAATAAATAAATAAAATTCAGCTTCTAGCACGGTAGCTACAGCCAATGGTAATCACAAGAACTTGAAATGGTGGTAAAGGAAACTTGTCTCTTAGGAGTGTGAATTTGAGACCAGAGTGGGATATTTGAATCTTCAAAACAAAACAAAACAAAACAATAAAAAATATAACTCTGAGCTGAATAAACTGCCACAAGAGGATCTGAGACATTCTGAACCTTCCAGAACATAATAGATAATTATCCAAACCTGGTTTCATGTGTCCTACGGCTTAAACTTACATAGGAGGAGGTTTTCTGATAAACATTAGGTCTTACCATTGTTCCTTCTGTAAAAGGCACATAAAACAAACCTGTCAGCCACAAGAACTGACCAAAGTACTTCAGGAAAAGCTGCTTGTCATAGAGACATTGATATAATAAAAAGCCTTCCTATTAACACAATAGTTACCTGACCGTTTACAGTGTTCATCCTTTGAAAGTATGCTCTGTTTTACCCCCAAGTAAACTCTCCTTATCTTTTCCTCTTTCTTGCTTCTTGGCTTCATCCTTTTGACAGAGATCACAGGACTAGATAGAAGTAGGGAGTGCACACATAGTCATACAACCATGTAATAATTATCCTGTATATTAGAGTTGAAAACATATGTTCAAACAAAAGACAGCCCATGAATGTTTAGAGCTTTCCACTCACAATTTGTAAATATTAGAAACAGCTATGTCCTCAGCCTTTCAAATTCAGAGGAGAGAAGCAAAAGCGCAATGATTTGGTGAGTTGGCATTCTACAATGAGACAAATTCACCATATAACAATAAAAGAGGTAGAGGAAACAAATAAAAAAGGCTTATTGCTAAATGGAAGAAGTGACTCTGAAATGAAAGATCCTTCATGCACCCAAACAAAAAAAAACATGTTGAGAGAAACAATCTTCAAAACCAGGGAAGGGGAAAGAAAAGCCAGCTTAGTTCAGGGCCAACAGACCAACTATCCCTGGATGATTGAAATCTGGAAAGGTGAACCTAACAGCAAAACTACTGTGTTGAGACCATTAGCTGCCAACCTGCAAGTAAATAAATTGAATGTACGATATGGTTATCACCCAATAAAACAGCAGTTTTCAACCTTCCTAATCCTGGCGTCCTTTAATATAGTCCTTCATATTGTGTTGACTCCCAACTATAAAATTATTTTTATTGCTACTTCAAAACTATAATTTTGCTGTTGCTGTGAATCATAATGTAAATATCCTATATGCAGAATATCTAGTATGTGACCCCTGTGAGAAGGTCATTTGACCCCCAAAGGTGCTGTGGCCCATAAGTTGTAAAACACTTAAGGTTTATCTCACAAGGCTAGGTAATAATAAACTGGCTCACTGAGTTTTGGCCACAGATGTTCAATCAAGTTGTGATCACAAAAATATCTATGATTCTCAGTGCTCAGTTTGATTTAGGTTTGATTTAGTGTTGATCTGTAAAATAAGACAATGTAGCACAAAAGAACTTTCATTCAATTCTAGATTTTTGCCCAAATATTTATGCTGTATGATTACAGGGAAGCAAATTTGATTATTTTACCCCATTTTCAGAAAGAAACAAAGAACTCCCTCTTTCCAAACAAACAACAGAAAGCAAAATGGTTAGAAGATTGTCTGAGTATATTTGTGTGTGCATGTATGTGGAAGTCTGTTTGCCCTCATGTGTGCATATGTATGAATGTATGTATGTATGTATTATGTATGTATATGTGTCAGTTCATTTTAAATTTTACAGGTTCAAGAAGCAGAGACAACAGTTGCATTGACACCAATGATTTTGGTCTCCAAAATCATGGTAGAAAATAGGAGTAGGTAATTCATCTTTAAAACTTAGTTTTCTGTTTGAGTACCAGTTCTTTATAACTATGATATATAGAATATTATTTAATATGTGGGTTTTGACAAAACAAAATCCCACTAAAACATACGAGAAGGTTTCCCTCTACAGAACATTCAGCTAGAACATAAAGACATATCAGAGGGTGCACTCTTTAGTTTCGCAAATGACAAAACATGAGAATTAAAATTTTGAGAGGTTTAAGAAGTTATGAATCAATAGTCTTTAAAAATACAAAACAAAATGAATATACAAAACCCTGGTTGCAACAGAATATTCTGTTGTCAGAAAATATGACTAAATGATTTAATAAATATTGACTATAGTGGTATAAATATGAGAACAACTGCAGATATGTTCAATAGAGTGAATGAAAATCGTTGCATAATTTTCCATTAAGAGCAGGATACAAAAGATTGAAGATTCCATGGGATCATTTTAAATCCTATTAGAAAAACCATCAAGTACCCAAAGGTACATTTTTTTTTTTGTCTGATGTAACAAAAACTAAAAATGTAAAGCAATGAGAAACAAAAATTCAGAATTGGCATTACTTTGGATGGAATGAGGGGAGGCACTGAAGGAAGGAAAACACTTCCGTGAGTTTTCCATACAACATTGCATTGCATATCATTATTAACAGAAGATTATGGGTATAGATCTTCAGATGCACCAAAAAATAAAATTGACAAGAAAAAATATAGTAGTAACTTAAAGCAGATTTAAGTATGAGAATCATATTACTGTGTATCTTCAACAGATTCCAATGTTTTGTAAAGATAAACAAAAGTGGCTGTGAAAGAGAATCTATGAATCACTTGACCATGTCATCATTGGCCTTTACCTGGCAGCCTGGATCTTGTTACATGTAGAATAAATTGTGAGAATGAAGATATTTCTTTCCTTATCTTTGCTTTTGATTTTCTGTTATTCTCCCCACACTCACTTGTGAGACTCAGCAAGTGACTGATCTGGTGATTGTTAAATATAATAGAAAAAAAATTTTTCACTTTTGTGTTTTGAGATGATGAGTCTTTTTATTTAATGTTTAATTGCTTATTTGTGTGTGTGTGTGTGTGTGTGTGTGTGTGTGTGTGTACATGTTTGGTGCATATGTAGAGATCAGAGGACAATTTTCTGAGATTGGTTCACTCCTTTTACGATATTGGTCACAGGGATTGGACTCAGGTTCTCAGAATTTGGGGTGAGTTTCTGCTCATTGAGGTATCTAGCTGGCCCTCTTTTAGACTTTAACCGGTATTGAGACTGTAGGCATATTCCATCATTTCTAATGGCACAGCTAAACTCTATTAAATGGTGCCTTAGTATGCATTGACTCTTTGAATCCTTCCAAATATTCTTTATTTTTTAAAGTTACATATTTTTATTAGATATTTTCTTTATTTACATTTCAATTGTTATCCTCTTTCCTATTTTCCTCTCCAGAAAATCCTCTCTCCCTTCTCCTCTTGTCCTGCTTCCCAAGCCATGCACTCCCACTTCCTGGCCCTGGCATTCTTCTGTACTGGGGCATAGAACCTTCACAAGACCAAGGCATTTTATAAAGGCAAAAGTATGTACAGAGAACAAAGTTCAAAGTTCCATTGTCAAGGAGTAGTCATCACTACTGCTTCTTTCCTGTCTTGAACCACAGCTTCTTAATAACATTGCATAGACACACAAAGAAATACAGAATCCAGTGAATGTCCATGCTTGTGGATTAATTTTACTGTAGTAAGACTATCCTGTTGTTCCCTGAATTCTCCACGTAAGCTCCAAATCTGCATCTGGGTTTCTTCACTGATTTAACTGGCGTGTGCTCATAGTTACACACAGGAAATCATGGAGTGCTCTAGATGTCTTCTGAGTAAATGAATCAGACTATGAATAACTCTACTCTCAAACCACTATTTGAAGTAGCTATGGACTTAATGAAAATTAGTTCTCAGTATCCTGTATAAAGGTACCATTTCCTTTATAATTTTCTTAGATACTGCTCTGAGGGCTCAAATGACCAGAGGCAATTAGCTCACAAAACATGTGTGAGAATCTTTCCATTAATAGAAACAACTCCTGTATCTACATTCTCACCTAGAATAAATGTTTCCAAGAGCAAAAGTGCACATGAAACACAGAAAGAGGCAGTTAATGAAATCTAAATGATTACAATGTCATTCCAAGCAGAAAACAATGTAGAGAGAGGTTTCAGAGCAGTTGATAGAGGTATCAGTGAATGGCCATGATCTCAACATATTGTCTTCAGGGATGAAATTAAAATAAAATTATTTTGAAAACTACCAAGTGTGTCCTGAATGCCTCCAAGCTACAGGTAAAAGATGAAAGAGTATAACTTCTGTAGACCAGTATAGAAAAAGTCAGTGAACTTCAGTGGGTACCTGAACATCTGTGAACAGCTTTTCTTATCGCTAGTATATACACACTTAGAGAAACTATGTAGTTTCTTGAAGCCTGTTTCTTGTTATGATTGAACCCATTACAGAAACCAATAGGGAACAGTGAAATCAAATACCACCAAGTGAGTAGTTTATCCCCTCCACAAAGCAAGTCTAGTGTAGGAGTCTCATATATTTCATGCCTAGCAAATGGTAGGAAGTCTCCGATAGCTCTCTACCGTGTTGGCATTCTCCAGCAAAGATAACAAATTCTGTGTTAACTAGCATCTGGGAAGAGGAGATAGTCATAATAGAACTAAATAACAATTTTTTTGCATATGATATTTGCCAATATGTGTATGAATGCAGGTATACATCATAGACAAGATAGTTTGAAGAAAAAGCCTGGGTCAAGCTCATATAAAGATGTTGACATTGAATTTTGTGAAGCCAAGTCACGTGAATATTCCTCTTTCTCTTTAGAGTTGTCTCCTAGGTTAAAGGCATCACTTTGGTGATGTCAAGCATCATATTCGATGTAGGTGTCTGTAAGAAATGCTCATCTTCTTCCTTTTCTCTTCCTTCTGCCTCAAGCTGGCCTCATTCTAGTCCATTATGATTAGCCAGGTGATGTTACAGATTTTTTGTTTTTGTTTTTTGTTGTTCTTTTGGGGGGTCTTATTTTTTAGAGATTTTTTAATTAGATAATTTTTTATTTACATTTCAAGTGTTATCACCTTTCCTGGTTTCCCCTCTGAAAACCCCCTATCTCATTCCCCCTCCCCCTGCTCACGAACCCACCCACTCATACTTCCCTGTCTTGGCATTCTCCTACACTGGGGAATCAAACCTTCACAGGACCAAAGGCCCCTCTCCTCCCATTGTTGTCCAATGAGGCCATCCTCTGCTACATATTTGGCTGGAGCCATGGGTCGTTCCATGTGTACTTTTTGGTTGGTGCTTTAGTCCCTGGGAGCTATGGGGATACTGGTTGGTTCCTATATAGTTTTATCCTACCTCTGTACTCAAAGAAGACAGATGCAGTTGTAAAGCTGACCCTAACCAATTAGTCAATTATGTTTTGAAAAATTCCCCATTGCACTCTCCTATTTTAAGGATATTCAATCTTTCACTGTGATCAGAGTTCCTAAAACCTGTAGTGGAACTTTCTTTCTATGTGCACAGACATTTTAAGCAATGATAAATTATACTTGAGCATAACTGTGCGTACTCACAGTGGTAACTTTAGCACTGGAAAGCTGTTGCATTATTATCATGAGTTCCAGACCAGATTGGGCTTACAACATGGGTTTGAGATTAAATTGATACAACATGACCGTATCTCAAAAACAAAACAAAGCAAAACAAAACAAAACTAATTATGCACATTTACCAGTACTCACCTTTATTATAAATCTATTAGTATCCCACTGCAATAATATAAAAATATACTCCTTATATGTTAAGTTTCATATTAAAATATTAGGATACTAAATATAAAGCATAATATTGGTAATGATTATACTATATAGCCAAGTTAATAAGGTTTTGTAAATTCATATATGATTGAATTTAATAATCCAGGATATGAATGAAATACATATACATATATACATACAAATATATGTGTGTATATCTGTGTGTTTTATGTATATATACATATATTTAGAGATATAATTTCCAAATTTCTATTTGTTTACTAACAGAGTGACCAGCCCTGCTTTAATTCTTAAAGAAAACTATAGACCTCACCAGACCACGAGTCAGTCACTTCTACATTCTTTGGTTTGTTTTTTCCCCCAGGAATCTCTCCCTTTCTTCAAATCTTATTCTTCTTTTATGCTACCATCATGGCCAACTTCAATTCCTTAATTCTAATTGACCTAATACACTCTGATTATTAAAATTTATTATGAGCATAGCTAGATATAGACTTGATTAGGAGATACATCCCTGGGTGTGTCTCTGTGTGTTTCCAGATAGATATAGCTTAGCTGGCCTTAAAAATGTTGCTTACATATCGATGCATGAATATCTAGTAATTTTTTGTACTAATTATTTACTTTTCCTTAGTACTAACGATGTCAATTACATACATGTACAGTTTTTACCCACAAAGATACCTGGGTCTTTAAAGATGACAAGTACTAACTGTTGTCAATATTTGATTTTGCCCCAAGCACCTTGGACAGGATATCAGGTTGTTCTAGCAGGTGCTAAATCTGCAAGGACTGGGTGTTCATTTTTTTGGGCCACATTTGGTTTCCTTTTGAAGTATTTTCTACTGAAGTACTTTCTTTCTCCCATTAGCATGGATTATGTGCTTCTAACCCCGTGCCTTTGATCTTCACTCTTCTCTACATAGGAGGTCTAAATTACCTTATAGAGCACTGCCTCCAGGCTCTCAGAGAGAGTTTTAACATCCACTTTCTGGAAAAGGCTTTGCCAATCACACTTGACCAAAGGTTTCCTTTCTCAGGTGTTTATGATGTGACTTTCATGACAAATACTATAATGTTGAACAGGGACAGTGGAAACTATCCTTGCCTGGAGAAGGCCATGTTCTACATGCAGGAGGAGGCAGATGAAGATATAGCATGGTTTGTAGTACTGTGTTTTGTCTACTGGGGGCATAAAGTGAGTATCACAGGGGCAACAGAAGCAACATCTAGGTTCTAGCACTAGATCCTTTCTCAGATGTCCACAGAGGTATCCCTAGAAAAGGATTACCTGTGAAATGAGAGCTTTGGTTTTGAGTATGCAAAAAAAAAATCCCCCAAATTAGTCCCTACTTACTCTAGGAAGCTCTTTGGTACCTGATTTATAAAACATCATTTCTGCTGGTTCCTCTTCCATGGACATTAGTTAATGTAATTCATTAATTTTCATTCTCTCTCTCTCTCTCTCTCTCTCTCTCTCTCTCTCTCTCTCATTTCTCTTCTTTTCTCCCTCCCACTGTGTGTGTGTGTGTGTGTGTGTGTGTGTGTGTGTGTGTGTGTGTGTGTGTTTGGACAGTGGAATACGAATGGTAAATAATATCAATAGGGGCAACAGAAGAAAATATGGCATACATTTTTCACACCTGTGATTTCTCCACAATTTGTCAGAGTATGCTATTTATGAATGAGAAAGTGCCCACACCCATCTGTTTGTTCTACCATGTACTCACCAATATATATATATATATATATATATATATATATATATATATATATATATATATACATTCCTATGGCCTGTTTAAAATAAGCTGAACACCAATTCATATTGGCATCTGAAATATGATATATTGTTTATAAATATTTCTTTCCAAAAGTATCACAAAGGTTTTTAGTTCATAGCAACCCATCAGAGAATGCAGGTCCTGCTTCTTGTAATATGGTGGGAAAAAACAGAAAAGGTCAGATCTTTTAAACCGAGCAAGTTGAAGTTCAAGACTTCTGTGCTGCTTATATGCTTTCTCATGACAGCTTCATATAAATTAAAAATCATTTAATATATTTGAGCTGTACCTGAGAAGGAAAAGTCACCTGATATGTGTTTAAAATGTCATGAGTGTTGTGTTTGCAACAATATTAATTCTAGAATATTCATTTCAGCCACATTCTATGTTTTGGGAGGAATTCTAGAAGATTCATTTCAGCCACATTCTATGTTTTGGGAGAATCAAGGCTGGAATATGAGAGAGGTGTTAGTTGCATTTCAGAATCTGATATCATTAAGGCAATTTGAATTTTAGCAACAACATGGAAGCAAATGAAATGCAGCTTTCCCAAGGAAAAGAAGGGCCAGTTTCACAGTGGGGTTGTGAGTATTCAATTCACAGATGATGAACAGTTTAACAAACAAAAGAGAAGTAGGGAACCACCCATAAGGTAAAGACAGTTTTATGGAACAAAATTGCAGGGATATTGCTCATTAGGGGGAAGATGGGTTTTACCATTGGAGAAGACTAACCATTATCAACAAGAAAAGCCATGAGAAAAATGTAATAGATTCTAGAGGTGCTAATTTGACTTTTATATTCTGTTTATATATTTCCAAATGAGGATAGTTCACTTATAATCCTCTATGCTATTGATGTGGAAAAGAAAGTCCAAACCTTCTTCCCATTACAAATCCCTCATACTGATCACATTCTTGTGCTCCATCCAAAGAAACCCTTGTGGTATGCTTTGACTTTCACATTTGCATCTTTCAATCCTTCTTCCCAGCACATTTCTACTCCTGACACTCAATGTTTATGGATCTGTAACACTATACATATCAGACAAACCTTCACAATGGTAGTGATCAGAGTTCTAACACATGAATTCATAGATGACCTGGGGAAGAACCACCATTTATCTTAGTTTGCCTATCTATTCTAGTCTAATGCAAGTAAAGAGAAGAGGAGCCATATTGTTGTAGAGTCCAAGATAAGTGTTTTTGGGTTTTACAATATCACCTTGGTCCCAACAGATATACGACAAATTTTAAAGGAATTGTTCTAAAGCTCCAGCTTAATGAAGGTCAGTATTTTTCTTAGCACCTGAATTAACAGAAAAACAACTGCCTAGAAAACTATTTGTTTAAATAATTGATTCATGTTTGTCTTAAACTGTTAGAAAAAGTAATGAGTAATAGAATTCAATTTCTTATTCTCTCAAGAATATCTTTTGCATCATTTGGGTCCCATGTCAACCTTTGTCTTTAATCTTTATAAATACTTCTAACTTATTAAAAGTGATCATCCACAGCTATTAATTCTTGTGTCAAAATTACCCGGGAGCAATTATCCCACACTAGAGAATTACATATGACAGCTTGTTGTATGTCTGTCCTTTGCTTTGGACTTTACAATATGTTTTCCCATGTATTGAAGTGGTGTCTTAGCCAATGTTCTATTGCTGTGGAGTGACACCATGACCATGGCAACTCTTACAGAAGCAAGCATTTAATTGTGGCTTGCTTTTATTTGGATATTTAGTCCATTGTGATCATGTCTGGAAGCAGGGCAGCATGCAGGCAGACATGGTATTGGAGAGATAAATAAGACTACTACATCTGGATCCACAGATAACAGGAAGAGAGAAACACTGGATACGGCTTGAACATTTGAAACCCCAAAGTCATCTCCCAGTGACAAACTTCCTTCAACAAGGTCACAGCTACTCCAACAAAGCCACACCTCCTAATATCTATCAAGTAACACAAGGCTCTAATGACCAAGCATCCAAATGTATGAGTGTAATGACATTTTTTAAGAATTTTGGAATTTTTGGTTTCTTTAAAAACAGAAATATTATAAGAATGTGCTTTCAGTTTAATCCCAGGCATCCCAGAGATGTGGTGCTGCCTCAGACTGTCCAAAGCAGCTGGCCATGATTTGCCCTCCACTCTATTAGAAGCATGGTTTTGCCAGCTCAAAAAAAAAATTACAATTGCATGATATTTTGAATTCTGGGAATTTTTTAAGAGTGAATGGGAAGGCCCTGAGTGGCAAGGTCTGTGGTCATTGGTCATTTAGCAAAAGTTATTGTGGTTGCCAGTATATTAAGGAAGAAACAAAAGAAAAGTAATTAGATTTGGGACTTTTCCAATTCCTTTCTCCCCTTTGTTTCTCTCCTTTATAGTGTTGCAGGGTGAAACCGGGGTGGGGAACACAATAAAACCTGGGAAAAAGAAGGACCTAAAAAGTAGCAAAGACCATCTTCATATGGGCCTATGGACCAAGGCAAAAATCAGCTACATTCTTTACTAAAAATACCACAAAAATGCTCCTCAGCTACTTACTGGCTCTTCTCTTCTGAAACCTCTTGAGCTGGGTCATCATAGTCTCCATTTTTCTGAGCACCACTTTCTTACCTATTTCTCCTAGTATCTCCCATTGAACACCATTAAAAGCATTAAACCCGTTTTCTAATGCTAAGTCCCAAAGTGTTCATTCTGAAAACAAGAACCACTGTAAGGCCTGTCGAAGCAATATCTCATTCCCTGGTACAACTTTTGTCTTAGTAAATTCTCTGCTGTTGCCAATAGACACTATGCCTACCATCTGCTCTTATACAGCCTGGCTACAGTTTGGAGGCTTAGTTCAATATCATTGTAAGATGAAGCATAGCTCCATGCAGGCAGACATGATATTAGCGAAATAAATGAGAGCTTGACATCTGATTCCACTGGCAGGGACAAAAGACACTTGGCCTGGCTTGAGCATTTGAGACCTCCAAGCCCATTTGAGTGACACTCTTCCACCAACAAGGCTACACCTTTTAGTGCATGTCAAGAAGCAACACTCAATAATGACCAAGCATTCAAATATAAGAGGTTTTGGAGGCCATATATATTCAAATTACCACAACTGTTGTGTTTTGCACACTATTCATGTGCTCATGGTGCATATCTGCTGAAAAATACTTCACAGAGCTTCCCATCATTTTTCATTCTTTTGATTATAATAAAAAGGCAAAACAAGATTATATAGACAGTCTTAAAAGTACTACTGTACACATTAGTAGCCAGTTATTATAAGAAAGAGAAGAGGCAGATTGATTTTTCTCAAGAAATAAATGAAATGTTCTTGCTACTAGTTGATATTATTCTACCATAGTTTACATCTATAACGCTTCCCCAATAATTCATCTCAGATCCCAGAACATTGAATATCTAGTGTCTCTAATTTTGTCACCTACCTAATGAAGGTCAGAAGTCACATCATTTCCTTAGATGCTGTTTTCCTGGTTGCTGTGTTCACTGGTTAGTTTTTGTCCAACTGACAAATACTAGAATAACCTGGAAAGGAGGATTGTCAAATGAGAAATTACCTCTACCAGACTGACTTATAGGCGTGTCTGTGGGTCATTTTCTGAATTATTTTTGGATGGTAGAGGGGTCCACTTCACTGTGGACTTTGCTATACCTAAGTAAGTAGTCTTGCGCCATATAGAGAAGGTAGCTGACCAACCAAGTATATCAATATAGTAAGCAGCATTCTTTTGTACTATCTGCAAAAGTACAAAAGGTTCCTGTATGAGTTCCTGCCACAAATTCCTTCAATCATGAGCTGTACCATGAAAACCAAATATACATTTTCTTCTAGAATGTGGTATTCATCAGTATTTTTATCACAACAGAAAACTAAACTGGAACATTAAGAAATAATGAATCTAGTAAGTTGAAAAAGCTGTTGACTTTGAAAGAATCTGTGGTGAAGATTTTGTATGAGCCTTATGTACTCCACATATGATTGGATACTCATAGCACTTTGTGTCACTGATTTCAAATAGAACAGAGATATATGTCATAATTTTATATCACTAAATTGAAAATCAGGCGATGTACAGTACGTTCTATTAAGATGGTAGAAGACTTGAAGGTTACTAAGCACACAACGGGAGGACTGTATTATCTTAGTTTCATTATATCTGGATCTAGAGCAATGCTAACTCCATTGTTAAAGTAAAAATGTTTCGTTAAAGTAAAAATAATTCAAAACAAATAATTAAAAATCAGTCATTTACTCTTCAGATTTAATGAAAATGAATGTTTCACAGTGTACAAGTGAATAGATACTTGTTTACTGCTCAAGACAACATAAACACACACACACACACAATGTTGCACTGAAAATAATTTTACAAAATGTAACACAATATAAATTATAAATAGCTCACAAGTCCTAAATACTCATTTCTACATGGTAGAAGGAATGTCTTTTTTGATCACTTTCAGAAATTGGCAGGATATTTTCCTGGGTACTTGATTCTGGATTTAGCCATGGTTACTTTGGCTGAAATAAAGCCATGGTGGAAAAAAAAAATACCAATTCTCAGTCTCAGACTGAAAAAAACACAGTATAGCCTCTTTCTCCCTCTTGCTACCTGCCATTCTCATGATAAGAACACTCCTGGGATAGCTCATTGCACACAAATGAGAGTGAGAATCATAAGAACCTGAGCTTTCCAGCCAACCTTCACAATTATGGTGAGAAGCTCAGCCAGCCAGCCAGCCAGCCAGCCAGCCAGCCAGCCAGCCAGCCAGCCAGCCAGCACGTCCAAATGAGCTGAATCCACCACCTTGCACATGTGTAACTGTGATAACAGCAAAGTGGCTTGGTTTTCAGTGGCAAAATGATGGGCTACAGAAGACAACAGCATACTCATAAATTATTTGTGTTTATTTCTGAAATGTACAAATTGTATTACCAAAGTAAATGTTCCAGAAATGGGCTGACCCTTTATTTTCAGGACTGGATTGTCTTCCTGGATGGATTTTAACAGCCAGGTTAGGAATGACATATCTAAGAATAAAATGTGTAATTGTCATGTGTGTGGCTTGTGTATGTTTACTTGTGATTTTAACTAATCTATTTGATCATACAAAAATCATTTGCTTCATTTCTGCAACGTCTTTTCTATGGAGGCAAAATGGAAGGTGGGGTTTCTAATTTCTCTCATGAGGAACTCTTCGTGCTCAGCAGCCTGAAACGCCCTAGAGAATACTGAAGAACTAGAAAGCATGCTCTCTCTTCTGCTGCTATGCACTTTGGGCTCCAAATTCTATTCTAAGGGATGGTGAGAGATAAAATTGATTCTGACATTTTTTTTTAAAAGAATCTTATGGTTGCCTGTTTTTGCATGTTTATGTTTTAAGGCAATATTTTATTAAATTAAAAACTAGAAACAAAATTTCCTTCATTTTTACCTTCTTAGAAGGCTACTATAATGCCTTTTTTTGTAGAAGAGAATAAAAAAATATGTATTTAGACATAATATTAGAAAGGAGCTAGGAAGTATATAATTATTGAGTTCAAAGTACTTGGCAGGCTAATTTCACAGAGATTAGTGGCAGTGTGACACCTTTGCAATAACCAGGTCCCAGAGTCTGAATGCTCTAGCTTTGAAATTCACTGCTGTTTCTTACCAACTGTAGACCTTTAAAAATTCACTGAAATTCTCTAAGGCTATGTGACTAACTTGTGAAATGGAGAAAACTCATAACATATGGGTCTTTTTGAGTATCAAACAATGGAAATGCAAGTTAAGGATTTTGAAGTTATCTAGTGTACAATACGAAAGAACTGGAGGCTTTAATGTTCAGGACCCATTCAAGAAGTTGATGATTCATACTTTATCAAATATATCCCATAACTTAAACTTCTAACAATCAATAATATTATTACATTTTAAAATAAGAATATACTGTGTTTTGTTGCAAGGCTGAGGTTAAAACATCAAATGTATATAAATCTAATAATGTGGGAAAGTATAAAACTTGACCCCTTCAGTAATCAACTATAAAGTCAGAAACAATGAATGTGGGGTGGTGAGAAGTTTGCAAAGACTAGAAAATGGTGGCTGCCACACCTGGAAATCCATCCCATATACAGCCACAAAACCCAGACACTATTGTGGATGCCAACAAGTACTTGCTGACAGGAGCCAGATATGGCTGTCTCCTGAGAGGCTCTGCAAGAGCCTGACAAATACAGAGGTGAATGCTCATAGCCAACCATTGGAGCACAGAGTCCACAATGGAGGAGTCCACAATGGAGAAAGGACTAAAGGACCTGAAGGGGTTTGCAACCCCATAAAAGGAAGAACAACAACAACAACAACAACAACCAAGCAGACCCCCAGAGCTCCCAGGGTCTAAACCACCAACCAAAGAGTACACATGGAGGGACCCTTGGCTCCAGCTGCCTATGTAGCTGAGTATGGCTTGTATGACATCAATGGAAGTAGAGGGCCTTGGTCCTGTGAAGGCTCAATGCCCCAGTGAAGGGGAATGCCAAGACAAGGAGAGGGGAGTAGGTGGATAGGTGAACACCCTCATAGAAGCAGGGGTGGGAAGGATAGAATAGGGGGTTTGCAGAGGGGAAGCCAGGAAAGAGGATAGCATTTGAAATGTAGATAAATAAAATATACAATAAAAGTAAAAAAAAAAAAAAAGAAAGAAAGTGGTTTTTTAAGACATGAACACTAGAGAAAAGAAATGATGGACCTTATGATGAATCCTTCCTCGAGGAGGAAATTTCTAGTATCTTTGCATGCAGAGTACATGAGGTTTAAATATAATTTGGAGTTAGAAAGGATCAGGATGGAGGTGTGTATGGATGGTACTAAACAGCCTTTCAAAAGAAGCTTTGTTTAAAAAAAAGAAGAAAAGAAGAAAGGAAAGGAAAGGAAAGGAAAGGAAAGGAAAGGAAAGGAAAGGAAAGGAAAGGAAAGGAAAGGAAAGGAAAGGAAAGGAAAGGAAAGGAAAAAAAAAAAAGCTAGGTATGGACACTTGTTTTCTTTTAGACTGTAAAGAGTAAGGTGTTTCTCTGTTCCACCTGGAGGAATGTGCAGAATGGGCTCAGATAAGCATGTGAGACCCTAAGCATGGTTTCATCTCTTTATTCTGTTCTCATAAAGGGAAGCCATATCAAACATTCTGCAGTTTCAAAGCTATTCGTAGTGAAATTAAGTGCCCTATTAGACTGACTAATAGAAATGTTAGTTTATATAACAGTGATGATAGTAATGACTGGTTTTGACTCTTTTTCTTGCTCTTGGGACCTTTTTCCACCAACTAGGCTGTGCCTCCTCTCTTCTGAAGTTGTCAGGGTGCCGTGGATACACCAATTCATGGAGGGCAAAGTCTGGGACAGGGAACTGCAGTCCACATTTCCCTTCAGGCAATCAGTGCCACTGCACCCCAATAGGGAAAAAATGAGGGACAGGGATGATCAGGATTCAGGTAAAGTTGGGAGTGTGTGCTGAGATCTGGAAGGATGGGAAAAGAGAAGCCTTCTTTGGGAGTCTTAGTGTTCTGGCTTGTTTAGGTGGAGGCCTTTTCCATGGAGATCTTTCATGAAGCAGCTCACTGAGATTATTTTAGCTTGTTCGTATTCCTTTGGTGGCATGGATATGAATATGTTGGCTTTGTTTGGGGTGAACCATGGATTATATAATTTTGGAGGAAGTGCATGAGAATATCCAGGAAGAGAAGGTTGTTGGCTAAGGCGAGGGCTACTTAGATGCTTCATTGTCATGGAGAGGCACTTCAGGTGCTATGTTAAGTAACTGACTGCCTGTGGTCACCTTAGTTAAGTGTCATGATTTCAGGCTCCAGGGGAGGGAGGGAGGAAGGAGGGAAGGAGGGAAGGAGGAAAGGAGGGAGGGAGCAGCTCTATAGCTACCATCTCAAATCTCTGAGATTCCTGGTGTTTAAGTATGGTCGACCTCAATAATCCCATGGTCCATGTCCATGTGCCCCATTCTAGGTTGCCTTGACCAGACATCATATGATGGTTTGTGGTTAGCCTTTTGTAGCTTGTTATACTCTGCTTAGTTGATATCACTGAGAGAGCTGCTCTTTTCCAAAGGGAAACAAAGGAGGAAGTGGATCTGGGCAAGAAGGGAGGTACTAGAAGAAGTAGAATGAGGAAAACAGCAGCCAGGATGTAATATATAAAAGAGCAAAAAACTAACAATGACATTATAGAACTTACAACAACTGATATTTTTCTTGACAGTGAACTACAGTCATTTATTAAGTGCTAGATTCCAATGCCCACTTCTTCCAGAGTCAAAACACCCTTACTTACGCTTTTTCTCCATGCTTTGCATTTCATTCAAAGCATTTGGCTTAACATTATTAAGAGATATATCTTCTTTTCCCATCTTCTTCAGACCTGTTGTCTCATTGCTTTTTTTTTTTTTTTTTTGATTCAAAACTGCTGCATTTTACTGAAGATTTCACTGGGTAATGACTTGTTAGAATTCTTGTTAATGTCAGCCTTAATCTAGCTCAGTAGTTTCATAGTGCACATGGTGATTACAGTCGCATTTTTACATTGCAAAGCTTAAGTACATCATTTTGCTCTGTTTAAAATATCATTTTTAAATTAGAGGTCACCTTACCCATTAAGGTCTAATGGATAAAGGATATAGTTAGCATGGTACATTGCCAATTTTTCTTTTCTTGTTTAATTGACTCTGGAGGGAATATCACATTTTTTGCAGGCACTGGCTAATTTGCATTGAGAAACCACATTTAAGGACAAATTATTTAATTCATTTATACCCTCATTTTGTCTTTTATTTAATTCTCAGCTGGTAAGGCTATGAGAGCTTTGTTTCTAGTACTATTTTAGGTGTTATTTAAACCAACACAAAGATTTGTTGTTGTTGTTATTGTTGTTGTTTGTTTGTTTCTACAGTTGAATTCACAATCTAATATCGTCTGACTTTAATGATTGACTGTTTTCCTGGGTGAGGAAACCTCATAGGGAAAACTATGTCCACAGTATTTCTTGTCTCATCTCAGGGCTTTAGCTGGGTCACAGGGCTTTCAGAGAACAGAAAAGAAAAATCACTCTATAGGCAGAAAACAGCATCATTATATTTAAAAAGACATTTCTAGCCTAAATTAAGAGGTTTGAGCAGTATAAAAAGAAGTGTGTTGAAAGGAATGAGGCATGGTGATAAATAATGGCAGGAAATCCTGAGATTTTTTTTTTTTTGTACAAATAATGAAGCTTATAATTAGCCACAAATAGTCAATGAAAGTTAGGACAAATAATGAAGTGATGTCATAAGAAAATAAGAGGGGGAGGTTAAAAAGGAAGAGGCAAAGTTAATACAATCAGCTTTAAGAGTTCCAGGGGCTGCCATAGTGGTACATAATTTTAATTCCAGAAGTCAAAGACATATAGACCTCTGGGAGATCAAGGCAATCTTGGACTACATAGCTAGTTTCAAAAAAGAAAAGAAAAGAAAGAAGAAGGAGGAAGAAGCAGAGGAATTTGAAAAGTGTAGATAGATGGAGATCTGACAAACAAGCAAAACAACAGTCAAACAAAAAAAACCACAAAGCTTTTAACTAAGATATTCTGGAAGTTCTGGAAGCTCAGGGAAGAATTCAAGACAGGGAAAATATAGAATGTGAGGGTAACTAAGAGTCACATATCTTTATGATATATTTTGCCAAATGCTAAAAGATACTAATACATTGAGGAAGATAATGTATAGGCAGTTGGGTCAACAGGAGTTGGACAGGTGAAACACTTCAATAAATAGATAAAACACATCTCATAGCAGTCACTGTTACTAAAGCTGCATGGTATACTGTCTACTTGTACTAGTTCACTTTATGATGAGACTCACACAAATATTCGCGGGGCTTTCAGTGATTTTATATTATTTTTAATTAATTGTTTTATTCATTTACATTTCAAATGATATACCCCCCTCCACAAACTCCTATCCCATCCTCCATCTCCCCCAATCCCTTGAAGTCTGTGAGGGTGCTCCTCTACCCACTCACCCAATCCTGCCTCACTTCTTTAGCATCCCCCCTGCTCTGAGGTCTCAAGCATCCGCAGGACCAGGGGCCTCCCCTCCCATTAATGTCAGAGAAGGCCATCTGCTGCTACACATGTATCTGAAGCCATGAATCCCTCCACGTATAATCTTTGGTTGGTGGTTTACTCCCTGGGAGCTCTGGGTGGTCCCGTTAGTATGCACTATTATTCCTACAGGGTTGCAATTCCCTTCAGCTCCTTCAGTCCTTCCCCTAACTCTTCCATTGGGGTCCCCAGGCTCACTTTAATGGTTGGTTGTGCATATCTCCATTCTGTATATTGATTGGGTGCTGGTAGAACCTCTCAGGTAACACCATACCAAGCTCCTGTCAGCAGGCATTTCTTGCCATTAATAACAGTGTGGGTGTTTGGTGTCTGCAGATGGGATGCATCCCTAGGTGGGGCTGTCTCTAGTTGGTCTTGCCTTCAGTTTCTGTTCCATTTTTTGTCCCTATCTTTCCTTTGGAAAGGAGCATTTCTGAGTTAAAATTTTTTGGATGAGTGGGTGGCACCATTCCTCCTCTTGGGGCCTTGCCTATCTACTGGAAGTGGACTCTACAAGTGTTCTCTCCTGTTTGTGAGTATATCTGCTAAAGTAATCCCTGCTCGGTCCCTGGGCCCTCTTGGTTCCCTGGATTCTGGGACTTTCTGGTGGCTACCCCTCCCCAGTTTCCCATGCCCCAGTGCTACATGTTTCTATTCAATTTCCCGAATCTCTATACTTCTCTCCTGTCCCTTCAAATACCCAATTGTAAGTGCCCACGTTACCACCTCGCTGGCAAAAATGGACATGGACACCAGAATCCTTCTGCAAGCATACCTTTATTACATCATGCAGAAGAAGAGGGCGAGCCCAAGATGGGTCCCACTTAAATACACCTCAGTGAGACGTGTGTCGTCAGGACTGGCTGACTGCCCATTACCTCAAGTTACACCCTGGGATGGGCAGTGACTTACGTGGCTTTGTAAGGAGCACATGCACACTGAACTTGTTTGCTTGTCCCAGGCTGGGGGTGGTGACAGGATGTCGGCGCCATCTTGGAATGGCAACAGAACCAGCTCGGGCGTGGCTCTCTACATCCAATCCTGCCTCCTTTTTTCCCCTAATCCTCTCTCACTTCCAGCTCCCTTCTTCCCTCTATCTCTTGTGAGGAGATTGTTTTGTTCCCTGTTCTATGTAGATTGGAGCATCTGCATTTTGGTCTTCCTTCTTCTTAAACTCCATATGATTGTGGGTTGTATCATGGGTATTCTGTCTGAGCTTTTGCGCTAATATTTACCATGTGTGAATATATACCATGTGTGTTTTTTTGTGTCTTGATTACCACACTCAGGATGATATTTTCTAGTTCCATCCATTTGCCTGAAAATTTCATGAAGTCATTGTTTTTAATAGCTGAGTAGTACTCCATTGTGTAAATGTACCACATTTTCTGAATTCATTCTTCTACTGAGGGACATCAGGGTTGTTTCCAGCTTCTAAATATTATAAATAAAGCTGCTATAAATATAGTGGAGCATGTGTCTTTTTTATATGTTGGAGCATCTTTTGGGAACATGCCCAGTACATTTGGATTATGCATCCACCTGAGAAATGCAGGACATTTTTCCATAAATTAGTATATTTGTCAATAGAATGGGATATTTCTTCAAAAAGTTTTGTGTAATTAAATTTTGAATACACGAGAGTTGAGTGTAGTGTTATAACCCTTTTGAATAGTCTCAGTTCCTTAATCTGTCAAAATGTAAATTAAAACCTCAAAATCCAGCTTGATTGGTAGAATGTCCCAATGGTATAGTAAATGAAAACAGTGTCAAGTTTAAAGTACTCATTTGGAAATTGATTATGAAAAGGAAGAAAGATCAGAAGGAAGAGGAGAGTATAAGGCAGTGATGGAGAGGGATCTTAGTTTTAGGCAATATGTGACATTTTTCTTTTCATGGCCAACATCCTTGCCCTAATGTACATGTACATGTTTTGGGGGATGTTTCAAATGTTTCCATTGAAGTCACTGTCCTTATAATCACATAATAGTTCTTAAACTATCACCATCATCATTATTAATTATCATTATTATGAATTCAAAACCTGCATATTTACATGGCTCTTTTATCAAATTGTTTTGGACTTTAATAAAATATATTTTGTACAATATAATAAAATGTAGTTATCCTATGACTGTGATTTTTAAATTTTCTTTATATTTTAACTATAACTACTTTCCATATAGTTCATAAAATTCTTGACTAAAATCTGTAACTTACAGTGGGATTAGGTCTCCATAAAAGTAAAGAGGCATTTGATCTGAGGAATAAAAGAGAGCTTTTGTGTATCAATTTGACACAAGTTAGAGTCATCAGAGGAAGGTGCTTGAGTTGAGGAAGTGCTTTTATGAGATTCATCTGTAAGGCATTTTTTTCAATTAGTGATCGATTTGGAATGACCCAGCCCATGTTGCATGGTGCCATAGCTGAGCAGGTGGTTTTGGGTTCTATATGAAAGCAATCTGAGGATGCCATAGGAAGCAAGTCAGTAAGGAAACACTTTATAATATTTTTAAATTTATTATCATACCTAGTTGTTATGAGGAAACCCTAGGAAAAATCATTTTGAGTCTAAACTTAAAATTTCATGTCACTGCGACACATTTAGGGTCACTATATTGTAAACTAATTTGAGAACTCCTTGAGAGTCGACCATATACAATGAATTTTATATACAAGACAAAGGACTGAATTGAGACTTTGAATGACTACTTGGTCAGGATGCTGTAGATACAAAATCAGAGATATGTTCAGACTAGTAGAAATCCAACTCAACTCACAAAAGAGAGCACTGTCTCTTCTGCCAGAACACACCAATATACTAGGTTTCATCTGCAGCTGAGTTATTGCAGGTTATACCTATGGAATTCTCTAAAGATGAACAGAGAAATTTTGGTACCTTGATACAATGCATTTAGTAGGAAATGTCTTTACTAAACTGAAAACCAAGCAGCCTATGAAGATGGCAATAAAATAGTTTGTGAGTATAATAGAGAAGGATGACTTTGAGGGCATTTTTTTCTCAATTTACACACTTTTTTTTTTTTTTTAAGATTTACTTTTTTATTATATGTAAGTACACTGAAGCTTTTTTTTCAGACACCCCAGAAGAGGGCATCAGATCTCATTATGGATGGTTGTGAGCCACCATGTGGTTGCTGAGATTTGAACTTTGGACCTTTGGAAGAGCAATCAGTTCTCTTAATTACTGAGCCATCTCTCCAGCCCCATTGACACCTTGGAGTGAATACACAAACTGAAATAATTCAGGACTGTAAGTGGATATGAAATGTAAATGAACAGCTCCCATTCACCAACATTTAAAATAAATGTTTAAGACATATTTTGTATGTTTTTCCTTCTACCTCAAATATTGTATAAATGTACAATTTCATACCACAGAGATGCATTTCAGTGTTCGCCAACTAAAACCACAGATAGCAGTGGTGAACTTATTACGAGAGATCAGGAAGTTACTTGTAATAATTTAAAACCCCAATTGCAACCACACATTTAATTGTAAAAATGAATTTCTAAATGTAATGTCAAGTCATTTTATCTTTGCAGTAAATATCTACACTTGGGGTGGTTACTTAAGTCTTTCCTGATGACTTAGTGAAATTGTAAACCATGTGACATATCTGACATATGTATGAAATTTAAAAACTGCAATCTATCGCCAAATTGGTGGTTCAGTATTTCATTGAGTATAATTTTTTAAATTAGATGAAACTCAATTCACATAAATATGAGGTAAAATTAGCTATGGTTTCTGTTCATTTTTAAAATTAGACTTAAACATCATATTAATATTTGTTCCTGTATCCAATTTCTCGGGATCAGCATAAGAGGAAAATTATAAAAATGAAGGTTTTCTCTATGAGATGTTATCTTGTCTGAATGCATGTTTATAAAAGTAACAGAAATGATGAAAAGGCAGCAGGCAATTAAATGTTACTACAAATCTATTCTTAATGTTGTGCACAAAGTAAAAAGGTTAAATTGGTAAACATTAAAAATCTTAAAATATACATGTAGATAAAACTGCACAAAGTTGCATTCAAGAATATATAAATACAAATGCATATTAAATGGGCTAGAAATTAAATTAGTGCCTGAAATTCTATTTCTATAGATTTATTAATATGTGTGTAGATAGATGTCAAGGTAAAATACAGTTTGGGAAAATTTTTATGTTTGAATAAATCATACTATTTGTAATAATATTTCTGTACATTTATGTGAATGTGTAGCAACTTTTAATTGGCAAATGATGTTTAATATCTCAAATATTCAATGCCTCTTACATTAGTTTCAAAATAAATACTAAAAAAAATTAACTGATAACTTTTCTAGAAAAAGACTGGAAAAGGCAAAGACTAGTTCAGAAAAGATGTAGAATTGGTGAGGTAGGAAGAGGAACAGCAAGGATGTTTCCCACTTAGGATTGTGATTAGTCATACCAGTCTATTTGACCACATACTTCCCTTCACCGCTTCCACAGTATTGTTACACTTAATGATAGGACCCATGAATGCCCAATGAATGCTCTGACAACTGTTACCAAGATCTACTTATGAGACTTGATGTGCAGGGATAACATGTTTAGGTCAAATCCATATAAGGGCTGCATGCAAATGCAAGACCAAAGGAGATTTCCCACAACCTTCTCCAGCAATACTTCCATTGTGCTCAACTGTTACCAGATTGTCACTTTGGACAAACATTATTTTCCTGTTTTGACTTTATCAGCACGAAAACTTTCAACCATTTAGGACAAGGAAGCACATCAAGAGTTCCCAGGTGAGACTGTTAAAAATATTTACATTTTGACAGGAGGAATGGATCCATGGGCAAGAGCACTACAGCAACTACATAATGGCTCATAGCCATCTGTAATGGGATCTGATGCTCTCTTCTGGCATGCCAGAAGATAGTTAGTGTACTCACATATATTAAATAAATAAATAAATAAATAAACAAACAAACAAACAAATAAATGACGTTTAAATTTACAATTATTTCTAGTTACAAAAATGAGTTGCCCATTTAAATAATGCCAACTAAAAGTTCTCTAGAAAAGAAATTATGGCCGCTGTAAGAGGACCTAATCGGGGTCCAATGCCATGCAGAGTATAACGTTGAGGATTTAAAACCAGGCAACAGAGAAGTATTACAATAGAGAATAAAACACAGGGGTGAAGACTCTATGTAGGCACCAGCTTGTTCTCTGTAGATTCAATGAGTTGTTTCGATGTTATCTTTGGCAAAGGAGTGCCAGAGTTAGTTCTCAGAGAGTGACCTTCTGTCCTAGAATCAGTCTGGATTGTTCAGGGATCTCTACAGGATCCTGACAGCCAAAAATTCAATACCAAATACAACCCAGAGTCACCACTGGAAGGTTTGCCTGACTACAAAAGATGGTTAGTTTCAGACTCTGAATCCTCCATTACAAGGAGCCCTCAGTAGGGTCACCCTCATTGATTACAGGAAGTTTCACCTGCACTAGGTTTCCATTCCATTAGTCCGAATTCCAGCTCATCCTCAACACATTATCTCCCTCCATCTGCTATCCCAATATGATTCTTCCTGGTCCCACACCCACATGGCCCCAGATCACCCACAGAATTCTACTTCCCCTTCCAAGGATGGTCCATGCATCACCCACTGAAAGCCCCCTCTTTACCCAAATTCTCAAGGTTTATGGATTGTAGTTCATCATTTATAGAATAACCAATATTCATTTATAAGTGAATACATACCATATTTGTCTTTCTTGGACTGGAGTGCCTCTTTTGGGATGATTTTTCTGTTTATATCCATTTGCCTGTAAATCCCTCCCCTCAGAGATTGAGGAATGCCACAGAAGAGGGGGAGGCAAGACTGTAGGAGTCAAAGAGAATAGAAGATACCAAGAGAACATGTCCTACCAATCAACTAAGCAGGGCTCACAGATACTTAAAGCTGGAAGCACAGGGCCTGCATAGGTCTGTACCAGGTCTTCTATACATATGTTATGGTTGTGTAGCTTGGTACTTTTGTGGGACTCCTCTACCAGTGGAAGCAGATGTGTCTCTAGTTCTTTTGCTTATTCTTAAGACTCTTCATCTTCTTGGATTGCTTTCACCAGCCTTGTTACGTGGGTGTCCTCCTTGTCTTATTGTGTCTTGTTTTGTCCTTTGGCTGTCATCTTGTGGATGCCTGCCATTTTCTGAAGAGAAAATAGAGTGGATCTTGGGGAGAGAGGCAGTGAGGAGGACCTGGAAGGTGGTGAGGGAGGGGAAACCGAGGTCAGGATGTATTATATGCAAGAATCTATGTCCATAAAATAAATCTTAGAGCAGGCTCAGAACAAAAACTGAGAAGAGGCAAAATCATAGCACAAGCAGATGGGACATACCATAAACATCAGCACATATTTTCTGCAGTAGGAGTGTGTTCTTTCACTAACAGGTTTAATAAAGCATACTAGCATTATGCCTATATGTCTTTAGTTTGGTTTGTTCCAAAACATAAAATATTTTAAAATGTTTTACTACCTGTTCCAAATGTATTCATAGGCAAATGAAAATCACCTTTCCCATTTGCTCTATGATGCTGTTCAGAGTCTTTGTGGCATCTACAGAATCAGAATGGAGGCCTCATTCCTGATGACAGCTCCTAAGCCTTCTGCCTAGAGCAGTTTTATTTTTCAGAAGGCTTTGATCAACACAAACCTGAAAGTCAGTACATGCTTTGCTTTGTTCTCTTGCCCCATCTGGCACAGAAAGGGCAATACCTGATCAGGCGCTGTGATCCACTTCTATGTCCTGGAATAAAGAGAACACAGAGCAGTACAAGACAGTCCACAGGGCTGAGAAAAAAAGGAAAAATTAATCTCTGTTACTGGGTGTCAGGAAAAGTAGGAATTTGTTAGTTATTGAAAAGCAACAGGTAAGATGCCTGAGGCTCTCTCCATTTCTTGTTATCTTACATGGGGAAGAGAGGTACCCTTAGATCTATGTCTTTTTCTGAATACTTCTACTTAGGTTTTATGCTTCAGTGTTTGATATTCTGTGACATATTACACATGGACATAATAGGTCAACTCTATGCCTCTAGAATCTTACCCATGATCAATAGCATTGATTAGACAGCTTTGTCAACAGCTTATCCCTGGAAATGGGACAATAGCATTGATTAGACAGCTTTGTCAACAGCTTATCCCTGGAAATGGGACTTAAACTCTGAATACTATATTCTCTTTGTGACTAGATTAGTTTTCATACTGTAAGCCCAAAAGGTAATTATCTATACCCTTCCATCAGCTATTAATTATACTGAAATAAGTTACAATATAAAGAATGTTTATAGAAATAATAGAACCAAAAGGCATGGAAGAAAACTATACCCTATCATCATCATCATCATCATCATCATCATTATTATTATTATTCATTCTATTCCTTTACATCTCAAATGATATCCCACTTATTGGTTACAGCTCCACAACAATACCCCATCCTACATCCACCCTTTCTCCCTCCCCTTTGCCTTCATGAGGATACTCTCCACCCACTCACCCTCTCCCACCCCACTGCATGAGTATCTTGTACTCTGGGGCATCCAACCTCCACAGTACTAAGGGCCTCCCCTCCCACTGCTGTTAGGCAATGCCATCCTCTGCTACATATGTATCTGGAGTCATGCATTCCTCCCTATACACTCCAGGGTTGGTAGTCTAGTTTCTAGGAGCACTGGGTGGCCCAGCCAGGTGATATTGTTTTTCCTTTGGTGTCACAAACTCCTTTGCTCCCCCAGTTCTACTGCCAGCTCCCCCACCAGGTTTCCTGAGTTCAGTCTGATAGTTGGTTCCAACAATCCACCTCTGTATTGGTCAGTTGCTGGCCAGACCTCCCAAGATCAGCCACACCAGGTTCCTGTCAGCAACAGTGTAAGGTTTGGTGTCTGTGGGAAGGATCGATCCCCAGGTGAGGCAATCCCCGGATGGCCCTCCCTTCCGAATTTCCTGCTTTATTTATTTATTTATTTATTTATTTATTTATTTATTTATTTAGTGTGTGTGTGTGTGTGTGTGTGTGTGTGTGTGTGTGTGTGTGCGCGCGCACGCGCGCCTTTTCTTCCTTTGCATAGGAACATTTCTGGGTTTAAAATTTTGAGATGGGTGAGTGTCCCCATCCCTTAACTGGGAGCCATCTCGTCTATCTGCTGGAGGTGTTCTCTACAAGTTCTATCTCCTCCTTCTCTTCACATTTCAGCTAGAGTCATCCCTGTTGGGTCCTGAGAGGCTCTTATCCCTGGTTTCTGGGATCCTCCAGTGGCTATTCCCATTTCCTCATCTCTCCCAGCTACATACATTTATTTGATTTCCTGACCCTCTGTACCCCTCTCTCATCCTCTCCATTATCTGATATTGCCCCTTTATTTCCTCCCCTAGGTCTGTTCTTCTCTCCCTCCACCTCCTTTGATGAACCTGATCCACCTTCAAGGTGGGACTAAACTCCACAAGGGCTGTGGGTTGAATCATGGGCATTGTGAGCTTTTGATCTAATATCCACTTATCAGTGAGTACATACCATGTGTGTTCTTTTGTACCTCACTAAGGATGATATTTTCTAGTTCCATCCATTTGCCTGCGACTTTGTGAAGTCATTGTTTTTAATCAAAAGTACCACAAAGTTGCTCTTTGGAACTGTACGCATAACATTTTATAACACCTTATCTTCACAGTTACAAGCATTTTCAGAAGCACGTGTTATTAAATTCTTCAAATTATACTATCAAGAACAAATTTAATATACCATTTTCATATAAAAATCAGGTTTCTATTATATTCTCAAGAAAATCATGATAGGGTCACAGGAAAGAATTAATAGTAATAGCAATTCTTATAACATTTAGAAATGGATTTGGGACAAATATATAAGACATTTTACAAATATGTTAGAAATTATATGTTGACAATTTCAAAATATGCAAAAAAGGAACAAAGATTACTTCTCTATAATTTACGAATCAAGAGACATTTTAAAAAGCCAGAAAAGTCTCTAAATTTAATTACTTAATGGGACCTATGTTCAAAGAAATGTCTGTAGTGATAAACAGTGGATTGTGAATGTCTTTTCCTGACCTGGCTGACAAAAATGGTTTCATTCATGGAATTATTGAAAAATGAAAGATATGTTAATTATTTGCAGATGAAAAGTTGGGTTCTGTAGTAAAATACAGTGCACCTATCAATGATTGAAACAAATAAAACATTCTCCATGTGAAGTAAAAATGCAGTGAAAATCTAAAACAGTGGTTCTCAATCTGTGGGTCATGACCTCTTTGAGTGTTGAATGACCCCTTTCTCAGGGGTCAGCTAACACCATCCGAAAACATAGATATTAGCTGCAAAACACGAGTTATGATGTAACAATTAAGATAACTTTGGGGATTGGAGGTCACCACAACATGAGAATCACAGCACTAGGAAGGCTAAGAACCACGGGTCTAATAGGAAACAACGCTGTCTTCATGTCAGTTAACACTGGTTCTGAAGAAGGACACTTCACGCTCTGTGTAGATAAACTAAAGGATTCTAAGCATTTGCTCAGAGAACAGATCATTTCTACAAGGAGATCACATGATTAACTCTGTACTCATAAATATATTTGTACTAGTTTAAGAATTTTGTGTGAGTGCCTGGTCACCTTGGGCGCAGAGTTGGCGGACACTCACAAGGTCCCTAGAGGACTCTCCAAGCTATCTTGGGACCACTGGTGAGTGGAACACAACATCTGTTCCAATCCAATCGTGGGACCTGAGACAGCATTGGGGAAACAGAGGATCGGCCAGACCAGGGGCTCAGGAGCTCAGGAACCTTCCTGTCAGCTCCAGCACCGGGTCATCTTGGGCACAGAGTCAGTGGACACCCCCACGGTCCCTAGAGGACTTGCCACGCATTCTTGGGACCACTGATGAGAGAGCTCCATGCTCCTCAAAGGAGACACCATTTCCAGGCACTGTAACATGCCCAGGAAATTAGGACAACAGTATCCCAGGATAACAGGAACTGAGTCACACCAGTATTTCAAGGTCTCAGTGGAACTTGACTGCCAAGAATGCAGACACACCCAGAATCTCAGGTTCACAGGAGCCCACATTCAAAGGATCATAGTGAAAGCTGGACTCTGAGGAGTCCAGAATCAACTGGGATTATAAGAAGGACAGGCTCCAATCAGATATACTGAGAACAGCAAGCACTTGAGATAATCAGATGGGAGGAGGCAAGCATAAGAACAGAACTAACAGAAACCAAGTTTACTTGGCATCATCAGAAACAAACTCTCCCACCATGGCAAGTCCTGGATACACCATCACACTAGAAAAGCAAGATATGGATCTAAAGTCAATTCTCATGGTGATGATGGAGGATGTTAAGAAGAAAATAAAGAAAAACACAGGTAAACAGCTAGAACCATTTAAAGAGGAAACAAAAAAATCGCTTAGAGAGATACAGGAAAACAATAACAAAAGGCGATGGAATTGAACAAAACCATCTAGGATCTAAAAATGGAAGTAGAAACAGTAAAGAAAACCCAAATGAAGATAACCCTGGAGATAGAAACCTTAGGAAAGAAATCAGGAACCATAGATACAAGCATCAGCAACAGAATACAAGAGATGAAAGAGAGAATCTCAGGTCCAGAAGATTCCATAGGGATCATGGACACAACAATCAAAGAAAACACAAAATGCAAAAAGATCCTAATTCAAAATATCCAGGAAATCCAGGACACAATGAGAAGACCAAACCTACAAATAATAGGAGTAGATGAGAATGAAGATTTTCAACTTAAAGGGCCAGCAAATATCTTCAACAAAATTATAGAAGAAAATTTTCCATAGCTAAAGAAAGAGATGCCCATAAACATACAAGAAGGTTACAGAACTCCAAATAGACTGAACCAGAAAAGAAATTCCTCCAGACACATAATAATCAGAACAAAAAATGCACTAGATAAAGACAAAATATTAAAAGCAGTAAGGGAAAAAAGTCAAGTAACATATAAAGGCAGGCCTATTAGAACAACTCCAGACTTCTCACCAGAGACTATGAAAGCCAGAAGATCCTGGACAGACGTTATACAGACACTAAGAGAACACAAATACCACCTCAGGTTACTACACCCAGCAAATGTCTCAATTGCCATATATGGAGAAACCAAAGTATTTCATGACAAAATCAAATGCACACAATATATTTATAGGAATCCAGCCCTTCAAAGGATAATAACTGAAAAACAACAATACAAGGACAGAAATTATGCCCTAGAAAAATTAAGAAAGTAATCCTACAACAAACCTAAAAGAAGACAGCCACAAGAACAGAATCTCAACTCTAACAACAGAAATGACAGGAAACAATTACTGTTCCTTAATATATCTTAATAGCAATGGACTCAATTCCCCAATGAAAGGACATAGACTATCAGACTGGCTACACAAACAGGACCCAACATTTTGCTGCTTACAGGAAACACACCTCAGGAAAAAAAGGCAGACACTACCTCAGAGTGAAAGGCTGGAAAACAATTTTCCAAACAAATGGTCTGAGGAAACAAGCTGACGTAGCCATTTTAATATCAAATAAAACTGACTTTCAAACCAAAATTATCAAAAAAGACAAGGTGGGGTACTTCATACACATCAAAGTTAAAATCTTCCAAGAGGAACTCTCAATTCTGAATATCCATGCTCTGAATGCAAGGGCAGCCACATTCATTAAAGAAATTTTAGTAAAGCTCAAAGCACACATTGAACCTCACACATTAACAGTGGGAAACTTCAGCACCCCACTCTCATTAATGGACAGATCCTGGAAACAGAAACTAAACAGAGACACATGGACACTAACAGAAGTTATGAAACAAATGGATTTAACAGATATCTACAAAACATTTTATCATAAAATAAAAGGATATACCTTCTTCTCAGCACCTCATGACACCTCCACCAAAAGTGACCATATGATTGGTCACAAAACAGGCCTCAACAGATACAAAAATTATTGAAATTGTCCCATGCATACTATCACATCACCATGGACTAAGACTGATCTTCAATAACAACATAAATAGCAGAACGCCAACATTCACGTGGAAACTGAACAAAACTCTACTCAATGATACCTTGGTCAAGGAAGTAATAAAAAAAGAAATTAAAGACTTTCTAGAGTTTAATGAAAATGAATCCAAAACATACCCAAACTTATGGGACACAAGGAAAGGATTCCTAAAAGGAAAACTCATAGCTCTGATTGCCTCTAAAAAGAAACTGGAGACAGCATGCACTAGCAGCTTGACCACACACCTAAAAGCTCTAGAACAAAAGGAAGCGAATTCACCCAAGAGGAGTAGAATGCAGGAAATAATCCAACTCGCGCGAAATCAACCAAGTGGAAACAAAAACAAGTATTCAAAAAAATCAACCAAACCAGGAGCTGGTTCTTTGAGAAAATCAACAAGATACATAAACCCTTAGCCAGACTCACTAGAGGACAAAATCAGAAATGAAAAAAGAGACATAACATCAGATCCTGAGGAAATCCAAAATATCAACAGATCCTTCTACAAAAGGCTATATTCAACAAAACTGGAAAACCTGGATGAAATGGACAAATTTCTAGACAGATACCAAGTACCAAAGTTAAATCAGGATCAGATTAATGACCTAAACTGTCCTATATCCCCTAAAGAAATATAAGCAGTCATTAATAGTCTCCCAACCAAAAAGAGCCCAGGACCTGACAGGTTTAACGCAGAGTTCTATCAGACCTTCAAAGAAGACCTAATTCCAGTTCTTCTCAAACTATTAAACAAAATAGAAACTGAAGGTACTCTACCCAATTCATTCTATGAAGCCACAATTACTCTGATACCTAAACCACATAAAGACACAACAAAGATAAAGAACTTCAGACCAATTTCCCTTATGAATATCGATGCAAAAATACTCAATAAAATTCCCCTAACTGAATCCAAGAACACATCAAAATGATCATTCATCATGACCAAGGGATGCAAGGATGGTTTAATATACAGAAATCCATCAATATAATCCACTATATAAATAAACTCAAAGAAAAAAACCACATGATTATCTTTTTAGATGCTGAGAAAGCATTTGAAAAAATCCAACACCCCTTCATGATAAAAGTCTTGGAAAGTTCAGGAATTCACGGCCCATACCTAAACATAATAAAAGCAATCTACAGCAAACCAGTAGCCAACATCAAAGTAAATGGAGAGAAGATGGAAGCAATCCCACTAAAATCAGGGACTAGATAAGGATGCGCACTTTCTCCCTACCTATTCAATATAGTAGTGGAAGTATTAGCCAGAGCAATTAGAAGACATAAGGAGGTCAAGGGGATACAAATTGGAAAGGAAGAAGTCAAAATATCGCTATTTGCACATGATATGATAGTATATATAAGTGACCCCAAAAATTCCACCAGAGAACTCCTAAACCTGATAAACAGCTTCAGTGAAGTAGCTGGATATAAAATTAACTCAAACAAATCAATGGACTTTCTCTATACAAAGGACAAATGGGCTGAGAAAGAAATTAGGGAAGCAACACCCTTCACAATAGACACAAACAATATAAAATATCTTTGTGTGACTCGAAGGAAGTGAAAGATCTGTATGATAAGAACTTCAAGTCTCTGAAGAAAGAAATCCAAGAAGATCTCAGAAGATGAAAAAAATCTCCCATGCTCATGGATTGTCAGAATCAATATAGTAAAAAATGGCTATTTTGCCTAAAGCAATCTACAGATTCAATGCAATCCCCATCAAAATTCCAACTCAGCTCTTCAAGAAATTAGAAAGGGCAAATTGCAAATTCATCTGGAATAATAAAAAACCTAGGATTGTAAAATCTATTCTCAACAATAAAAGAACCTCTGGTGGAATCACCATCCCTGACCTCAAGGTGTACTACAGAGCAATTGTGATAAAAACTGCATTGTACTGGTACAGCAACAGACAAGATAGATCAATGGAATAGAATTGAAGACCCAGAAATGAACCCACACACCTATGGTCACTTAATATTTGACAAGGGAGCTAAAACCATCCAGTGGAAAAGAGACAGCATTTTCAATAAACAGTACTGGCACAACTAGAGGTTAGCATGTAAAAGAATCTGAATTGATGGTAAGAATAGAGGAACTTTTTTCGAGTTCAGATTCACCTAGTTTCTTGAGGTGTATTTTGGTCTCTGTGACTTTAAATATCTTCCATTTCACCTCTTTTAGGAGTTTCTTTACCCGTGACCCCTTTTTAGGATTTGTCTTGTCGTTACCGAACCCTACATTCTAGTTCTTAACTGTTTACCCTGGAGGACTTTAACGTAAGCTTCTGTAAGGCAAAAGACACTGTCAATAAGACACAAAGGCCACCAACAGATTGGTAAAGGATTTTTACTAATCCTAAATCTGATAGGGGACTAATATCCAATATATAAAAAGAACTCAAGAAGGTGGACTCCAGAAAACCAAATAACCACATTAAAAAATGGGGCACAGAGCTAAACAAAGAATTCTCAACTGAGGAATACCGACTGGCTGAGAAACACATGAAAAAAAAAATGTCCAACATCCTTAATCATCAGGGAAATGCAAATCAAAGCAACCCTGAGATTTCACCTCACACCAGTTAGAATGGCTATGATCAAAAATTCAGGGGACAACAGCTGCTGGCCAGGATGTGGATAATGAACACTCCTCCATTGTTAGTGGAATTGCAAGCTGGTTCAACCACTCTGGAAATCAGTCTGGTGGTTTCTCAGAAAACTGGACATAGTACTACCGAAGGATCCAGCAA
Organism: Mus minutoides; assembly: GCA_902729485.2. Lineage (NCBI taxonomy): Eukaryota > Metazoa > Chordata > Mammalia > Rodentia > Muridae > Mus > Mus minutoides. Next base: position 1,001,894 of record LR749946.1, read on the forward strand.
TACCTCTCCTGGGCATATACCCAGAAGATGTTCCAACTGGTAAAAAGGACACATGTTCCACTATGTTCATAGCAGCCTTATTTATAATAGCCAGAAGCTGGAAAGAACCCAGATGTCCCTCAATAGAGGAATGGATACAGAAACGGTGGTACATTTACACAATGGAGTACTAATCAGCTATTAAAAACAACAAATTAATGAAATTCCTAGGCCAATGGATGGATCTGGAGGGTATCGTCCTGAGTGAGGTAACCCAATCACAAAAGAACTCACATAACATGTACTCACTGATAAGTGGATATTAGCCCAGAAACTTTGATTACTCAAGATACAATTTGCAAAGCACATGAAACTCAAGAAGAACAAAGATCAAAGTGTGGATACTTAGCCCCTTCTTAGAATTAGGAACAAAACACACATGGACGGAGTTACCAAGTCAGTTGTGGACCTGAGACAAAAGGATGGGTCAACCAATGATTGCTGCAGCTGGGGGCCCATCTCATAATCAGGCACTACTGCATACCCCAGCAAGATTTTGCTGAAAGGGCCTGATATAGCTGTCTCATGTGAGGCTACACCAGTGCCTGGCAAACACAGAAGTGCATGCTCACAGTCAGCTATCGGATGGAACACAGGGTTCCCAATGGAGGAGTTAGATAATGTACCCAAGGTGCTGAAGGGGTCTCCAACTCTATAGGTGGAACAACAATATGAACTAACCAGTACCCACAGAGCTCATGTCTCTAGCTGCATATGTAGCAGAAGGTGGCCTAGTTGGCCATCGTTGGGAAGAGAGGCCCCTTGATCTTGCAAACTTTATATGCACCAGTACAGGGGAATGCCAGGGCCAAGAAGTGGAAGTATGTGGGTAGGGGAGCAGCACAGTGGTTGGGAACGGTATAAGGGACTTTCGGGATAGCATTTTAAATGTAAATAAAGAAAATATCTAATAAAAAATTGGAGAAAGAAAGAATTGTGTGTGGTGATCACATTCAGCCCCTCCCCCAATTCTTTTGAGATTGACCTCCCTTTCTCCCCTACACAACTCTGCCCTTCCCCCTCCTCCTATCAAGGGCTAATTATGCTGCCTAGATATTCTCAAATATATGGTCTTACACTAGAGCATTTTAATAGGGGTTATTTCATTAGTGATAACTGGCCATTCCTTCCAGAAACTACCAGTTGTCAATACCTTGTAAATATGGAACTTCATGCCTATTTTTCCTTCTTCATTCTAGTATATGGTTTCACTTGGTTTTGTACAGGTCTTATGCTTGCTATCACAACTGCTATTAGTTAATATGTGCAGTTGCCCTCCTGTGCCTAAAAAAACTACCACTTCTGTCTCCATACAATGAGAGGATGACCATATATACAAGAAAGCATTAAGTTTAATTGGTCTTCATTGAACATACATTGCCTCATCTGGCCCCTTTCTCGGAAAGTACAATAGTGTCTCTTGTTGGAACAGGCCCAGGGATTGGGGGTGAGAATCAATAGTCACATGAGGAAATCCAACATTGGAGACCAGCATCAGGGTACAGATCTGAATTCACTGTCCAGTGCATAAGCTAATATACAGTGTTTGAGACAATCTCAAGTTCCTAAATCTTTGGCCAGTTATATCTTGCCACACTGTCACCATGCCCCAATGAAAGCCCTGCCTAAAGAGGTTGTTCAGAAGTGTGGGGAATATCATCACTATCTCTGGGATTTCTGGTCAAGTCTGACAATTCCCTGTGTCCTCTATGTACCAAGGCTCTCTCCAACCTTCCAGAAATTAAAAGTCAAACTATCTTTTCAATGCCACCCATTTCCTATTCACATTATCATAACTAACACCAATAAAACTACATCTTAAACCAAGACTTCAGTAATGTGACTATAGCAGCTGAACTTTGGCTTTCGGAGAGATCCTATCCAATGTTTGTAGAGGAACTGTCGCAAAACCCTTAGCTACATCATCCCTTTGAATCCTCACAGCACCATGTTTTATAGATATGCCAGCACTATGCCATTATATGAGGGAAAAGAACGAGACGTGGTGCAATTGATTCTCTCCTATATCACAGGCAGAGTTGGGCCTCAAGCTCATTTCTTCTAATCCAATGCCCACTTTCCTACCTAGTTACTGACATTCTTTTCATTGTGGGAAAAAGGGAGTCAAAACAAACGGGCCTTCTTCAGGGACTCTGTGTTAAAAGGAAGACTGCAGCTCTTGAGGTATTGCCTAATGGCAGGAATCGTGGTGAGAAAATGAGAAAACAGGAGCTGTGAAAACAGTTTCACAGACTCAGGTAGAAAAACTGTATAGAAGAAGTGGAGATGGATTTTCCTTTAATAGATTCCAAGGCCAACATGGGTTCTCTTAGAGGCCATGCTTGCTTCTTGGCTAGTTCTAGTTATCAGTGCTGATGCTTTCTATAGGCAATTATCCAAGCACAGGGACATATCTCAGTCAATAACGGGAGTGCAGGGAGCCCTGGAAGTGTTAGGTAGGCAGAGTACTTACTACCCATCCCTGCTCTAGCTTACAGGCAGCAAGGCCTGAGTGAAAGCAGTAAGGACACAGAGAAGCTCTTCAGGGCTGTTGAGTAAATTGCAAAGCTTATCTCTCCGTATTAAGAGAGTCCATTAGCACAACAGAGCAACTACAGCTGCTACCACCACTATATGCTTAACTGAATCTGCAGGGTCTTCCTCTCGTCCTAGGTGTCAGATAAGACTATGCCTTTAAGATCGATCAATGCATAATTATATCAATTTTACCCTCTCCAGCTTTTCAGAGAAGGGAACCTTAATGGGCCTGAAGTGCATGGTGAGGATAATTCAGTGATTGTACTAACACTCCTGTGATACATTGGTAGTTATCCCAAGAAAAAATGTACTTACATGAATAATGAACATCAGGGTGGCTAGGCAATGATCAGGCCTAATAAGTTCAGTCCATGATCACTGGAAGAAGGGAGAATACATAGAACTAACTCCCAGCATCCTGGTGCAATGGACAGTTCCGAAATCATATGTTTATTCTTTTGAGAGAGGGTCTCTTGTAGTTCAAGTTGGCTACTTCTAATCTTCCTGCATTTCCATCCCAAGTGTTGGCATTATAAACATATACCCATGTCCTGGCAAGTTTAATGTCAGCTAGAGAAGCTATAGCAATGGTTCTCAACCTGTAGGTCATGACCCCTTTGAGAGTTTGAATGACCTTTTCACAGCGGTTGCATGTAAGATACCCTTCAAACCATATACTTAAATTACAATTCATAATAGTCATAAAATAACCTATGAAGTAGCAATGAAATAATTTTATGGTTTGAGGGTCATTACAACATGAACAACTCTATTAAGAGAACTGTATCACAGCATCAGTGAGGTTCAGAACCACTGAGCTAGAGTCATCTGAAAGCAGGAATATCAACCAAGAAAATGCCCCCATAAGATCCAGATGGAGAATAGCTTCATAATTAGTGATTGATAGCAGAAGGGCATCCTATTGTGGAGTTTTCTACCCTTACAGAAAGCATCACGGCATCCGGGTTCTTGCCCTGTTCATGTTCCCAAGCCCTCCTCCTTCAATGATGGGTTACAATATACAAGTGCAAACCAAATACACCCTTTCCTCCCAAATTTGCTTTTGGATATGGTGTTTCATCACAGCAATAGTAACCCTCATTAGGACAACCTTCACATTCAGTTGACAGTCACCTATTTTAGAACCTGCATTAGATGATTATTTTTTAAACCTCTGAGACGCTAGATTCTGTGTTCCTTGTACCCATTCTGGAATGCAAACCTGCAGTGTATCCATCAACATTATCCCACTAACAGCTTGACTCTCCCCTCTAAAATCATGAAAGTATCCCCATGGAGAAGCAAGATATTGCAAAAAGATATTGCCTTCTCCAACTCAAAGTCCACTTTGCCCAGTTCAATCATTCTAGACCAAGGAACTATGCAGTCTCTTTGCCATGGTTGAGAACAGTTTTTGAGACAGAAACTACTAATTTCTTATCTCTCTTCCTACTCAGTTCTGCTTTGTTCTATTCCTGTCCTGTCCTCATCCTATGTTGGGAAACAAACAAACAAACAAACAAACAACCATTTCCTAAGAAATCAGCTTCCTCTGGCTTGTCTCCCTGTGCCCTTATTTAACTTCTGGTTTTCTTCCTGCCACAGCCCTGTATTAATAGTGTCTAATAAATATGCTCAGATTCCCAACAGATTGAAGTAGACACTGTGTCCCTGAGTGTTTTGAAAAACTAAAAATAAAATTGGTTGACTCCAAATATTTAATGTGGAAGTTGTGTCTGTTTTTCTTAGTAACCTAACCCAAACATTCTCCCATTTTGTCCTTTCATTTACATCTGTAAAAAAAAAAAAAAGGAGGAATTGTAGAGTACAATTCATGAAAAGTAGATGACAAATGACATTTTAATAAAGTAAGATAGTGAGAGTGAATCACAGTGCCGACAGGCAGAGTGCAATGAAAATAACTCTCTCTTGTACAACATAATTGCATGTGTCTTTGTTTTGCTGAATTCTCTATCAGTAACATCCTGGGAACTTATACCCTGAACTAAAAATGGTTCATTCATGTTTTCATACTCAAATATCACCCAAGCAGCATGTGTCTGTCACATACCCTGAGTGACAAGTGTGTTCAGCAAACAAACATCAGTATTAATTTTGTCTCCTACTAATTGCTCTAGCTATAAACACGCCAGCTCTTCTTAAGGAAAACTTTTTACAACACAGTTGTTTCTACTTCACATTTAGCTATTTAACTGCAGCTCCATGAATTAATTCCAAAGCATGTCATGCATTTCACAGGAATGCAGTTTTACCACTTTGTAGTCATATCATGTGTTTAATTTCAACAATGTTTTCAAGTATAGAAAGATCACTTCATTCTGAAGATCGCAGTACATCAGCCATTCCTTAAATGCATACATTCCTTCAAAGAGTGAAAGATTGACTAGCTGCCACTGATAAAACTTAAAAGAAAATAACATAGGATGTTGAAGCAATTTAGGACAAGAACAGACCTTTGAAAGGGACAATTTAAAGGAGGCATACAGCCTTGAATGAATAAGTCCTTGAATATGTAATGTGAAAATGTCAACCAATGTTCCGTGAATGAGCATATTATCAAAACAGGCAGAAATAGAATAAAAGCTCATGTTTGATTCTGAAAAATAGGCACTGTGACTTATATGAAAAATTTCACTTTGTGGATATTGAATGGTAATTAAATACAGGGCCTCATTCATGCTAAGAAGGGTCTCTACTAGAAACCTATGCTCCCAGCCCAGACTTTTGTTTCTGGGTATGAAAATGGGGTAACAGTATGTGTTTGGCAGAGAAACTAAAGCTGTGTATGAGCCTGATTCATTCAAGACCACAGAGGAAAATAAAACTATACTACACATTTTAAATTGAGGAAAGTAGAAGCACAATTATACAAGTATTGAGAAGCCAGTAGATGATCAATAAAAGTTTGTGATTTCAAACCATGAAGATTATCTGTGTATCTGGGAAAAAGGAAGACAGAATTTTGGGGCAAGGAGAGGGAGATGGCTTTGTCCTAGCTGTAACACTGCTGTTAAAGAATAGCAAGCTCATCCCATGGCAATGTTCTGCCCACCCCCAAAAAGCAATAGACTATTAAATTAAAAGATGAAGACCAGATAAAGGATACTCACCTTCCATTTTTTTTTTTTTTTTGTCAGTAGGATAGTAGAGTCTCCTAAACAATGCATGCCATTTCCATTGCTTTCTAGAATGTGAGAGTAATTCCATGCTAATGAAGACACCACATACTTTGGTCCTAGGGCCTATAGAAGTCAATCTGGATTGGCCTGGAAGATGCCTCCTAGATGGCTAATTTCACAGCAGCAGAAGGTAGTATGCAAAGAGCCAGGGGAGAAATATTATAATATAAATTTTGAGAACTACAATAATTACTAGTCTGATAATGGGTCAATAAGGATACCAATATTTTGTGGATAATCAGTGCATGTCTGATCAGATGGAACATCCACTCAACAGGAGGGAACTTCTGCCTGACACCATAAATCTAGAAAAACACTGTATGCCATTTTACTAAATTGATATAGTATCCAACTTCCTTCTAGATATTTGTGTTTGTATCCTTAAAGTTTAGCTCTCACACTGCACCAAGGAAGGTTCTTTCTATTAGCGGTAGGAGAAGGCTATTACACAGAACTACTACTCGTCAAATGCATAAATAATAAGGAGCAATGGGGGACCCCTCTGAAAACATGGTATCCATAACATACCCTCTACAGAGAAGTCTAAAGAAACATAATGAAAGAGGGTGGGAGAAGATCACAGGAGGCAGGAGAGCAAGGAGATTACTGTGAAATGGTGTCCTCTTGATGTGACAGGGACTTTGCTCCCATGAATTCTCTACACTATGGCAGCTTGCAGAAGACTCAAGAAGACCACAGCACTCAATAGTCCAGCCCAGGTTAAAAAAACAACAAAAACAAAACAAAACAAAACAAAAAAGCAAAGAGATATTTAGTAATTGCTAAGGATCATGGGATGAAAACAAATTCTGAGAATTCTAGACTTCTAGAGCAGAGAATGCCCCCATCCAGCACATCAAAGTTAGACACCATTAAAGGGAGTCATTGGGAAGAAAATCAGGATCTATCATAATTAGAGTACAGAAGACCACACAAATCATCCTATTTCTCAAAGATTAAGAAGCATGGTATCTGCTGGTATTATGTATCTTACTCAGGCAATTTGCAGTTAATAACCAAGAGATATTTCACTGGCAATATATAGAATACCATGCTTTCGTGATTTTCTTTATCTTCTATCTACCAAAGCCAAGAAGTATAACTGAGGCATCCTCCAAGTCAGGAACAAAGCACGTGTGATGAAGATGACAGGGCCAGTGTTCTTCAAAAGAACATGGATATTTTGAAGATACACCATACTGGGGGCTGGTGAGATGGCTCAGCTGGTAAGAGCACCCGACTGCTCTTCCGAAGGTGATAAGTTCAAATCCCAGCAACCACATGGTCGCTCACAACCATCCTTAATGAGATCTGGTGCCCTCTTCTGGAATGCCTGAAGACAGCTACAGTGTACTTACATATAATAAATAAAATAAATCTTAAAAAAAAAAAAGAAAAGAAAATACACCATACCTTTAGATTCATTTCTCTTAAAATTATTTTTCTACAGGGAAGTTCAACACTTGAGTGTAGATGGCTATAAAGTGCAAGAAGGGCTATCAAATTCTCCTGTTGCTGGTGTGGCAGGCTACTGTGAGCTGCCTGATATGGGTTCTTGGAACTGAATTCCAGTCTTACATAAGAGCAGTACATTCTCTTAACAGATGATGCATTTTTCTCTCTAGTCCCTGAATCTACTTTTAAGATAGTTTGAGGAAGAGGGACTGATAATGTGACTAAATCAAACCAGAAGGAGGAGTGAGAAATCCAGCCATATTCATTGACATAAAGTGCTTCTTCATCTAACCCACAAAGCACAGTGCAGTCAGGTGGTCTGAGTATAAATTCTTGGGGCTTATGTGAAAGGTTCTTATACTCTCCATGATACATCACTTGAGCAAATTACTTCCTGGCTTCAGTAAATTCTGAGTACCTTAAGAAAAAGAATGTAAGCAAATATAAACAAATAAAATCATTAGGAAAGAATGACTTTTGTTTTTCCTGTGTCCCTGTCCCTCTGTAACCTCAGCTTCACTCAAACCAACTTCCCTGCACAGGAAATTAATCCTTACTATTCAAAGATAACATCCAAATAATTTGATATGTGCTAACTTAATTTAATTCTGTCAGCCCACAATCTACCAGATAACCAATATTATTGGCCCCTCCATAAATAAAGCTTGTACACAGATTTTAAGCAAAAACCAACAACAACAACAACAACAACAACAACAACAACAACAACAAAAAAAAAAAAACCAGGAAACACATATGACATTGTTATATTTCTTACAACTGGCTCTACTTTCTGTGAAACAAAATAATAATAAAGATGATTTCATGTGAAAAAAGCATAATCTGGAATTTTAGAATTGATGCTGTTATCTGATAGGTATCTTAGATAAGCCCCATAGTCATTATGGGATCATTAGGAGGAAGGCCACAATAGGGTTTGCAGGCCCAATTGACTGTATTCTAATCAGAAGAACAACAACCTAACCTGCACAGGGCCTCAGGGGAAATGTATTGAAGCAGTGAGAAATGGTAACAACTAAGTCAGTTAGGAAAATTACTACCCTGTGCAATAGTAAACAGGATAACCTCAGCCAGGAATTTAAAGGAGCTTTGAGATGCTAGTCCTGCTACCACACAGTTCCCTACTCTTTTTTTTTTTCAACTTTTATTAGATATTTTTTTCATTTACATTTCAAGTGTTATCCAGAAAGTTCCCTATATCCTCCCCCTTCCCAGCCCTGCTCCCCTACCCACCCTCTCCCACCCCTTGGCCCCGGCCTTCCCCTGTATTGGGGCATATAAAGTCTGCATAACCAAGGGGCCTCTCTTCCCATTGATGGCCAACTAGGACATCCTCTTCTATATATGCAGCTAGAGACACGAGTCCAGGGGGTACTAGTTAGTTCATGGTTATTCTTCCACCTATAGGGTTGAAGACCCCTTCAGCTCCTTGGGTACTTTCTCTAGCTCCTTCTTCCTTGGGAACCCTGTGTTCCATCTAATAGCCGACTGTGAGCTTCCACCTCCATGTTTGCCAGGCATTGGTATATTTTCCCCCGAGACCGCTATATCCGGGCCCTTTCAGCACTATCTTGCTGGCATATGCTATAGTGTCTATGTTTGGTGGCTGATTGTGGGATGGATCCCTGGCAGCCGCAGTCGTTGGGTCCATCCTTTGGATTGAGCTGCACAAATGCTCCCTTTAACTCTTTCAATGTGTGCTTTGTTCTTAATTCTAGGAAGGGGTGACGTGTCCACATTTTGATCCTCCTTCTTCTTGAGTATCATNGATTCAGTTTGTTAGGTTTTTATTGATATTTTTGCATCTATATTCATAAGGGAAATTGTTCTGAAGTTCTCTATCTTTGTTGGGTCTTTATGTGGTTTAGTTATCAGAGTAATTGTGGCTTCATAGAATGAATTGGGTAGAGTACCTTCTGTTTCTATTTTTGGAATAGTTTGAGAAAAATTAGACCTTCTTTGAAGGTGTGATAGAACTCTGTACTACACCCATCTGATCCTGGGATTTTTTTTTTTTTTGATTGGGAGACCACTAATGAGTGCTTCCATTCCTTTAGGGGATATAGGGCTGTTTAGGTCATTAATCTGATCCTGATTTAACTTTGGTACCTAGTGTCTGTCTAGAAATTTGTCCATTTCATCCAAGTTTTCCAGTTTGTTGAGTATAGCCTTTTGTAGTAGGATCTGATGATATTTTGGATTTCCTCAGCTTATGGTGTTATATCTCCCCTTTCATCTCTTATTTTGTTAGTTAGGATACTGTCCCTATGCCCACTAGTTAGTCTGGCTAAGCGTTTATCTATTTTATTGATTTTCTCAAAGAACCAGCTCCTGGTTTGGTTGATCCTTTGTATAGTTCCTTTTGTTTCCACTTGGTTGATTTCAGCCCTGAGTTTCATTATTTCCTGCTGTCTACTCCTCTTGGGTGAATTTGTTTCCTTTTGTTCTAGAGGTTATAGGGGTGCTGTCAAGCTGCTAGTGTATGTTTTCTCTAGTTTGTTTTGGCGGCACTCAGAGCTATGAGTTTTCCTCTTAGGACTGCTTTCATTGTGTCCCTAAAGTTTGGGTATGTTGTGGCTTCATTTTCATTAAACTCTAAAAAGTCTTTAATTTCTTTCTTTATTTCTTCCTTGACCAAGGTATCATTGAGTAGAGTGTTGTTTACCTTCTATTTGAATGTTGGCTTTGTATTATTTATGTTGTTGTTGAAGATCATCCTTAGTCCATGTTTATCTGATAGGATGCATGTTAGTCTATGTCTTTTTATTGGAGAATTGAGTCCATTGATATTAAGAGATATTAAGAAAATGTAATTGTTACATCCTGTTATGCTGCAGACCTTTTTGGTCCCTTGTCTGTGTGGAACGGGTTCTCTGGAGCAAGTGGGCAAGGAGTTTGGTGAATGACAAACAGACATACACAAGGGAGTGTGGATCTGAATGTAATTTGTCAAATTGAGCATCAGACTTTTTATACAGAAGAAAATAGGGAAATTAGGTAACACATTGGCAAGGTACAATGAGATCACCAGATGCTTAATGACTCTTACACAAAGCAGAGGAAATATAAACACAAAGACTGGTAGGAACTGGGCAATGAAAACTGAGACAATGTCAGCTCTATCTTAGGTCAGCTATAGTTTTAGAAGCCAGGTGTGAGGTCTTTACACTCCCAGGGCAAGGGCATTCACACCCAAGTCATTGTTCTAATTAAGGAGTTCCACTCTAGCTAACCTTCTCATGAATAATGCAATACTCTTAAAACCACAGCCCTATCTACTTCCTAAACCATTGTAAATTTCTGTATATGGGAGTGACTTGACTTTTATTCTAAGTGATAGTGGGGGGGGGGACTTTCTACTAATAAGTAATGTGGTCTGCCATATGTAACTATAATAAGAATTCCAAACTTACTTTGCTAAGCTTGCCCTGAGATTTCTAACTCTATGTAGTAGATAGTAATGCCTGATTTATTTCACTATCTCTCTTACAATAGTAAAGGCAAATCTGAATGTCACTGAATAGACAACATTCTTTCTGAATTCCAAGCCCAGGGTTGGCTCAAGGACCACCCAGGGCATTGATGAAGGCCAGAAAGCAAAGCTCAGTCTTGCTTAGGTATTTGGCAAGTCATTGCTTGGAGGCACCCATAACAAAACAATACTGAAAGGAAGCACACAGATCCATTCCCAAGGACAAAATTGGAGCATATGTGCTATGGAATGCCACAGTTTTAGGAGGATCGGTTTCCTTTGAAACTCTTTGCGTCAGGATTGCTTCCAGGTTTTCAGGCCTGCCAAGCAAGTCACTCCTGGAGTGGATGTAGCTGCTATTTTTGTTGTTACAGTGGGGATTCTGTTGTTGCAGCTCTCTTCATTTAGGTTTGTTGAAGTATTACCTACTTGCTTTTTCTAGGGTGTAATTTCTGTCCTTGTGTTAGTGTTTTCCCTTTATTATCCTTTGAAGGGCTGGATTTGTGGACAGATACTGTGTGAATTTGGCTTTGTAATGAAATATTTTGGTTTCTCCATCTATAGTAATTGAGAGTTTCACTGGGTATAGTAGCCAGGGATGGCATTGGTGTTCTCTTAGGGTCTGTATAACATCTGTCCAGGATCTTCTGACTTTCAGTCTCTGGTGAGAAGTCTGGTGTAATCGTAATTGGCCTGCCTTTATATGTTACATGACCTTTTCCCCTTAATGCTTTTAATATTCTGTCTTTATTTAGTGCATTATTGTTCTGATTATTATGTGCCAGGAGGAATTTCTTCTCTGGTACAGTCTATTTGGAGTTCTGTAGTCTTCTTGTATGTTCATGGGAATCTCTATCTTTAGGTTTAGGATGTTTTCTTCTATAATTTTGTTGAAGATATTTGCTGGCCCTTTAAGTTGAAAATCTTCATTCTCATCTATACCTATTATACTTAGGTTTGGTCTTCTTATTGTGTCCTGGATTTTGTGAATGTTTTGGGTTAGGATCTTTTTGCATTTTTCATTTTCTTTCATTGTTGTGTCTATGTTCTCTACGGAATCTTCTGCACCTAAGATTCTCTCTTTCATCTCTTATATTCTGTTGCTGAATATATATGTTGCTGAATATCTATGTTTCCTGATTTCTTTCCTAGGGTTTCTATCTACAGAGTTGTCTCCCTTTGGGTTTTCTTTATTGTTTCTAGTTCCATTTTTAGATCCTGGATGGTTTTGTTCAATTCCATCAACTGTTTGGTGGTGTTTTCCTGTAAATCCTTAAGGGATTTTTATGTTTCCTATTTAAGGAATTCTTCCTGTTTAGCCCTCCTCAAAATCCTCTACCCGCATCATGAGATATGATTTTGAATCTGACTCTGGCTTTTCTGGTGTGTTTGGATATCCAGGGTATCGCTGTGGTGGACGTACTGGGTTCTGATGGTTCTGAGTGGTCTTGGTTTCTGTTAGTAAGATTCTTATGTTTCCCTTTCAACATCTGGTAATCTCTGGTGTTAGATGTTCTAGCTGTCTGTGGCTGGAGCTTGTTCCTCCTGTGATTCTGTTAGCCTCTGTCAGTACTCCTGGGAGTCCAAGTCTCTCCTGAGTCTCAGTGGTCAGAGCACTCTCTGCAGGCAAGCTCTCCTCTTGCAGGGAAGGTACACAGAAATCTGTAGCTCAGATCCACCTCCTCATTCCGGGGGTCAGAGCCTTTCTTGGAGGCTGATTCTCCTTTGGCAGGAAAGGTGCCCAGGGGTTTGGTTCTCAGCTCAGCCCCCAGTCTGATGATAAAGGCCTGAAGGGACCCTGTACAGGTGGATTTCTGAGTTCGAGGCCAGCCTGGTCTACAAAGTGAGTTCCAGGACAGCCAGGGCTATACAGAGAAACCCTGTCTCAAAAAACCAAAAAAAAAAAAAAAAAAAAAAAAAAAAAAAAAAAAAAACAAAAAAAAAAAAAAAAAAAAAAAAAAAGTCTGTTGTGCCAGGTGGTGGTTGAGCACGTCTTTAATCCAAGCACTTGGGAGGAAGAGGCAGGCAGATTTCTGAGTTGAAGGTCAGCCTGGTCTACAAAGTGAGTTCCAGGACAACCAGGGCTACACAGAAAAACCCTGTCTCAAAAGAACAAAACAAACAAAACAAAAGAAAACAAAACAAAACACAAAGAACAAATAAGCAAAAAAAGAACCGCTGTTGCTTCTGCAGCCCAAGTGCTCTCCTGAGTAGACTGATCTCAGTGACCCCAAGATACTGGGTGTGCTAGGACCTGCCAAGTTTGCACCCAAGATGGCTCAGGGCTGGAGCCACCAGAATGAGTCCCACCTGCTGGCTGGGCAGGTTTCCTTTGTCCCTGTTTCTGCAGTTATCCCAAGACCCTGGGTTTGGTAGAACCCACCATTTGCTTCCCCAAATTGTGCAGGGCTGGCATAGACCAGAATGAATCTCAGCCATGGGTTGAGCAGGTTTTCTTTGTCCCTGTTCCTGGCACAAGACCCTCCGGGATTTTTGGAATAGATGTGTTCCACTCACCAGTGAGCTCAAGATCCTGCGTGTGCTAGGGTGCCTGTGGTGTGGAGAGTTCTCTGGGGACTTGGGACCCTCCACCGAGCTTGTGCCCAAGAGTGAATGAGCAGGATTGGCACTAAGGAGAACTAACCCCAGCCACTGCTCAGGCAGTATTCCTCTGTCTCTATACCTGCTGTCTAAGACCCTCTGGGATTTTTTTTGGAACAGATGTTGTATTCTACTTACCTGTGATCACAAGATCCTGGGTGTGCTAGGGCCTGCTCCCATATTCCATTCTATATTAGCATAAAATATCTACAAGCAATTTCTAGGACTTATCTGGGGTGCTTATGAACTAATGAGTAACCCCCCCCCCCGAGCTGTCTCTTAGTTGCATATGGAGCAAAGGATGACCTAGTGGGCCATCAATGGGAGGAGAGGCCCTTGGTATTGGGAAAATCATATGTTCCAGTACAGGGGAATGCCAGGAAGCAGGAGTGGGTGGGTTGGGGACCAGGGCAGGGGGGGAGGGGAGAGTACAGGAGGCTTTGTGGATAGCATTTGAAATGTAAATGAAGAAAATATCTAATAAAAAAACTTTGAGGAAAAAAAAAGAAAAATGTCAATATATTATAGTTGAAAAAAGTAGCTCCTGGACTGGATTCTAGCAAAGATCCAAGTCATGTATTTACATGCATAACTTTACCATGAATCCACAGATCTTCTTTACAGAAAACAATGCTAAGAATAAAGTAATGAAGTTAACAGAATAGTTATCTTAGCACCTTCTTTCAATGAGCTATGCCCTTTTTATTCCAAAGGCAAAAACAAATAAATAGTGGCACATGTACACCAGTGCAAAGGTGTTTTGCTTGACTTAGAATATCTAAGCCATGTATTAACTTCATTTAAACTCATGGAGTAATAGATTTTTTTCCTTCTTAATTTAAACAGTGAATACCTTAGGCTGAATATATAAGTATATGCTATAATATCATATAATACATACAATATAATATATAAATATATATCTTATATATTCTCATGTGCATGTAAATAACTACATATATACACATATATGTAAATATATTATATATATATATATATATATATATATGAATATTAGTTTAACCATTCCACAAATGTATCTCTGCCAACAAAACCTATCCATGCTCTCAACTCCAACCTGTATTTTAAATTGAAGAAAGATTCCAGAATTATCTTCTTTCAGAAGAACTCATGTCTTATGAAAATAGGTAACTGAACTTTTTCTTTCACATAAATAGGGCTGTAAGGAGTTTGTGATAGAAACCTGTATTGCTCTTCATTTAGTTGTGCTGTGTTTTGTTTTGTTTTGTTTTGTTTTGCTTTGTTTTCAGGACATTTTGGATATGTACAGTGGTAGCAGCTGCAGGACATTTACCTTGTCCTATTTTGTTTTTCAATCCAGATTTTCACAGAATAAATATTTGATTGAATACATATATTATGTAACATATTTTGTGATGTTTAATTTGAAGACAATAGAATTAGCTTAATATGTTTCAAGTGAGCCAGATGCTGGCAGACAGTGGCATAAAAAAGTTTGTTGATAAAGAGAAGAAGCAAAGGCATAGGGTCAGCAAACAAGGTGTGTACTGAAGGATTCATGACTATAGAATGGGTGTGCATCTAGATAATAGGTTATAAGGCTAGAAAGTCAATCTGGAGCTATTAAAAACCCAAGGACGACATGCTCATAAATTAATCTATATTTTCTAACTAGCTTTTGGTCTTCCATAGCTGATAACTATCCATCATGCCTGAACCATACTCTGCAAATGGCCTGTTTACTTTAATAATACAGTTTTTTCCTTAATTAATTTATTCACTTTCCATCCCAAATAGGTTCTGCTACCCCTTCTCCTCCCAGTCCATCATGCCTCGTGTTCTTCTGCCTCTGAGTCTTCACAACTCGCCTTTCATTTATAGATCCCCTTCAATTTGTTATTGACCAATGGATGGTACTAGCTAAAGAGAAAGAGTTTTGATACTTCAACCCTCCAACTTTTTTGTTGCTCTGGGCTTTGGCTCAAGACTAGATATGGTTTTCACTTAAAGACATGATTACATTCATTTGCCATTATGGTTGCTTAGGACTGAGAGATTTCTCAGGTTGAAGAAATGTCAATATTAAACTTACAAATTTCTTTGGACGTTACAGACTATCTAGGATACACTTTCTCAGTCGGCAGCTGCCACACAGTATCCAAAGAGTCTTGACCAGATGCTAGATACTCCACCTTGTACCTATAGTCACTGAGTTGCTGCTACCCAGCGATTTCAGAACTCATCATTGGTTCTGATCACCGGCTCGACACATATCTATATAATTCTTTCCCAATATCCCTTGAGCATGATTCCTCTTGCCTAAAAATATTGAAATGAAATGTTTTCAAAACAAAATATGTTTTCAATATCTAGTTTGTCATCTCTAAGTCTCTCAGATCAGAAAATATCAGGTCCTCTATGTAATTTTTGAGAAGACAGTGTAGTGATTTAAAACAGTATAGTTTTCTGAAGAAAATATGATCCCTCCTATTTTGAATCCATAACAGTTCATTTTGTCACAAACAGGCACACACCTCCAATATGTTGCCTTACATATGTGTAAGGCCACACCTTAACAAAAAAAGCAGTCCTCCTACATACCTCATTTAATGAAATAGTTGTTTAAGAAGAGAGCTAATTTGCAATGCATTTCCATGTGATAAGATTTTATACATATCAACACAAGCAATATAGACTGCAGGTTTACCAAGAAGTGAGTAGTATTTTAATGGATGTTTATTCACTATCTATAGAATGGTCATCATGTCCCACACAGTATGTGAACACTGCTTTCTCTTCACGCATTTCTCTTCATGTTTCTTTACTTTCTTTCCAGAATTTCATATGTATTCTTGTCATCAGGGAATCTATTTGCTGCTTGTGCTGAAATATGTTCCCCAGATATTAAGTGAAGCTTACCTCCATTCATTTATATTATTGTTCTAAAGAAACCGCTACAGAGTCTAATGGCCTATCACAAAAACAGTAGATGCTTCCAATATCTTTTCTTCCCCTGATATGTGAGGATGTATCATTACCTAGTATTATAATATTCCTGGTATTTCATTTCCTATTTCTTTCCCTAGAAAGTAAACCCCATGAAAGCAAAGACTGTGTTACATTCCACTAACCTCTCTTCACACAATAAAATAATGCATAAGCTTGTACACACACACACACACGCACACACACACACACACACACAGAGTTAAATAAGCAACAAGATGCTACAAATAAGCTGTCCACAGTCAAATAAGAAAGAGTTTTGGCCACTGTGTTTCACATAGCCTAATAGAGGAGATGAATTAGAGGTAATGTTATATTATAGAAGAGGATCAAATGTTCTAAACAATTTTGCAAGCACAGCTAAGAGATTTTAACATTCAGGAAGCAAGACCTCTTTAAATATCTCTTTTCTTATCAAATGGCTACCGCAGGTGTGGATATGTAAGATTCAATTAAGACTGGCAAATCTATCTTTCATTGATTGCCTCCTGAATAAGAGAAGCACAGTTGCAGTTGAAGGAACGCAAGTGTAATGGGATTGTGAAAGTGACTTATGGTTAATTGATGTTCAACACAGGAAAGCAAATGAATATTTGAAGAATGTCAGTATGTGCATTTACAAAGGGTACAGAGCTCTTGTTTGCTCCCTGCATGTGCCATATCTACACACTCAAAAACTCATCCTGACATTTTTAGAGAAAGTAGCTGAAGAGTTATGCTTCTTCTCAGAGACTCTAGTTTCACTTGAGGTTGGATGTTAAGTGTGCATTATAGATTATCCCTTGTTTCTACTGCCAATGATCAATCATAGAACTAATAGGAACAGTTGATATCAAAATAAGGTGTGATATAAAGTGACCAAATTTCTGGAACATATCCGGTTCCTCCAACCTGCATTACTGTGAGGAATTCATACCACAACTTTCTAAGTCTCAATTTGTTCAACTGCAAAATTGAATTTATTTTAATATGAAAATTGTAAATTCATCTTATAAAATGTCAATCAGAAATGCTTTACTAAAGACTAGGAATCACAATTGTATTTCCAATTGTGTATGCGTTAGGAGTACCTATATAAAACTATGAAATCAAAAGACACATAGCTATACTCATGTTAGTGTGTCTTTTCTGCATTTGGATTTTGCAAGATTATTAAAGCATCCCTAATATAAAACATTTTATCTGAATGATAATATGTATTCATTGAAAAATAGGATCATCAAAATCCAAGTTGCTTAATCTGCTTCCTAAAAGAGAAAAAGGCTAAATCATATGTGCCAATGTATAAAATTTGTGGAACATTGTTCAGTTTTTTTTTACTGGCTTATCAGTCATATCCGTGAGGATCAAACTTCATGAAAGACTGATAGTTTTTTTTTAAGGTAGAATTTAACTTTTGACTACTCAGTAAGCTGTATGAGCCATTCTGCTAACTGAGGCAACAAGAGAAACATTCAGGTGTTTCTTTTCCTCCAATATTTCATGCCTCGTGTGTACTCATAGGCATTCCTGCTTTACTGGGGGTTAGTAGCATTTTATGTATGTTCTATTTGACATTACTGTCAGTGCTGATTAGCATAATCTTATAAAAAAGAAATGGTTGATTCAAACAGCTCTTAGCTCATGTATAACTGGACAAAACTACTCAGATACGAGTTCTGTAATAGAGGTGCTGAATCCTAATGCTCTCTAGTTTTCCTGTTCTAAATGACAGCTTTGGAATGTGTGATCTCCAGCCAATAATAACATTCAAATACCATTCTCTGTCTTTCCTGTCTTTTTCCATGAATTTTTAAAAGATGGCTTACATTTTTGTCTTCCCATTAAAAGTTAAATCCCAACACTATTGTGAAGTACCGTAGTATTGGGATACTACAAATTTAAGTTAAATCCTTTGCAGATGCCTTTCACCATATTTTTGCTTTTCTGATAAATTCTTCTTAATGCGAATTTATGAAATTCTTGAGCAAATGGATGTATCTGGAGGATGTCATCCTGAGTGAGGTAACCCAATCACAAAAGAAGTCACTTGATATGCACTCACTGATAAGTGGATATAAGCCCAGAAACCTAGAATACCCAAGATACAATTTCCAAAACCCAAGAAAATCAAGAAAGACCAACGCATGGATACTTTATTCCTCCCTAGAATGGGGAATAAAATATCCATGTAAGGAGTTGCAGAGACAAAGTTTGGAGCTAAAATGAAAGGATGAACCATCCAGAGTATGCCCCACCCAGGTGGTCCATCACATAATCAGCCTCCAAATGCAGACATTACTGCATATACCAACAGGATATTGCTGAAAGGACCCTGATTTAGCTGTCTCCTGGCAGGCTTTGACAGTCCCTGACAAATACAGAAGTGGATGCACACAGTCATCTATAGGGCAGAAGACAGGGTCCCCAATGTAGGAGCTAGAGAAAGTACCCAAGAGCTGTAGGGGTCTGCAACCCTATAGATGGAGCAACAATATGAACTAATCAGAACCCCCAGAGCTCATGTCTCTCACTACATATGTATTAGAAGATGGCCTAGTTGGCCATTATTGAGGAAGAAAGGTCCTTGGTCTAGCAATGTTTATATGTCCCAGTACAGGGGAATGCCAGGGCCAAGTAGTGGGAGTGGGTGAGTAGGAGAGCAGGGCAGGGGGAGGGTATAGAGGACTTATGGGATAGCACTTGAAATGTAAATGAAGAAAATATCTAATAAAACGTGGGAAAAATTCTTCTTAATGTGTAAATTTTACTTGTCTTTCATATAATTTTTACACATGGTAGCTACTTAATCTCTGGCAATATGAAATATGCAGTCGAGATGAAATCAGCAGGTTTGACTCTGTCCTCAGAAATATAAACTTAAGCTGTTCAATGTTTGACATTCCTTTTTGAAAATATAAAACCTTTCAGAGGACAGTTACACTAGGCTCCTATCTCCAAGAATAGCAGAGTATTAATAGTGTCAGGAACTGGTGCTTGCCTAATTGATGAGTATCAAGTTGGGCCAGTTATTGGTTTGCCATTCCAGCAGCCTCTGTTTTATTTCTGTCCCTGAATTTCTTTTAGAATGGACAAAATTAGGGGATGAGGGCTTATGAGAGGGGAGGACTTGGGGGAAGGGTCGACTGAATCTTGATAGATAGATAGATTGATAGATAGATAGATAGATAGATAGATAGATAGATAGATGTATGAAAACAGAAATTACAAAGCCTAGACTCTTTGTTACTGATGTACATATTGCATGTTAGAAGGAAGGCATGCTCTGATTGAATTGTTAGCAGAAAAGCGTGCATAAAATTGTATTAAGAGGAACTGTGTATTTAAGAGAATAATCTTGCTGAATATCTCACTCCTCATTTCAATGAGGCCATTTTTGGAATAAGGTTCAGTACTAATAATAAGATGAGTTTCTTAAAGGAGAAATAGAAGCAGAGCCATGAGTGTATACTCAGGCATAAAGAAGTTCGATACCAACAAGTTGAAGCTCAGGAAACATGAAGCCCTAAAAGTTTCTTGACGGGAACTCTGGATCTTGGTTTGGGTCTAGAATACTTATGCATGTTGTTGAATAATAAGGATTAGATATCTTTCTTTTCATGGTCATTTATACAATACTCACGATTTCATGAAATGGTTATGCAGCATTCAGTTCAATATTTATCAGAAAAGCAAAAATATTTATACAATACTCACGATTTCATGAAATGGTTATGCAGCATTCAGTTCAATATTTTGCATAGATGAGCTGACCAAAGGGTAGCTGTCATTTTTCTCTTTATTTATATTTTCATTACATTTAGAATAATAACTACTAAATATATTCATAGTGGTATTTATGTATATTGGACACCAGGTAGCAGGTTGATTTCCCATTCATATTAACCTCTACCTGTGGACTAGAATGAGGCTAAGGCTTAGCGGTCATCAACTCAACTGGTCCATCAGTAGACAGGGTTGTCACTATATGGGTATCATGATGATCAAACAGAACACAAAAGCCTTTGGTATCCCAGGGCTTATTCTACCATGTCATACAGACATTGCAACAAGGATTTGGTCTCCACAGCTTTCAACATCTGAGACTCTTATTTTAAACAATAGTTATTTTTTCCCTTATTCATTCACCTCCCTGGAGTTATAAAATGCTGTCTGTAATGCATGATAAGTTACATTTACCTAATATCATCGACAAACTCTTCTGCCAGGAAAAGAAACGTCCAATGAAAGCAAATCAATGGGCCATGGAAGCAGCTTTGCCCGGCAGTGACCTAATCTGCCTGTTTCAAAAAAAGATAAGCAAACTGGAATTAAGTAGCAAAGCAGGATTCCTGGAAGCAGTCAATTTGGATGCAATGCTGTCTTTGCATACTTATCACAGAGGCCATAATATCCCTTCCTATGACATAGAAGACTTTAGCCCTGGGCTCAATGCTGGCCTTCAGGATTAATTATCTCATTTGTATCTCCAAGCCCCAATTTTTCTCATCTGTGAAATGGTAGGAATGAATATTTCCCAGTGTTCCTGCAGAAGTTTTCTGAATACTTATGTCTTATCTACTATGCATAAACACTTTTATACACTTTGTACTGCCATACAGATTTAAGGTTTCATGCATCCTGTTTTGATACCTGCTGAATTCCTTCAGGAATCTAAATTTAAATTTGCTCCTTCTCTTTCTTCCTTTTTTTTTTCTTTCTTTAGCTGAGAGAACCACAAGAGATGTATAAATATTTATTTAGCACACAAAACACAAGACTTTTTTTTAATGTTCTATTTACTGCCATATCCCTAGATTCAGAACAAGGGTTAACTTATATGTGTATTCAGTGAGTTTGCCATATGAATACAATCTTTCCTCTTTTTGGAGGGGTAGAGGCAGACCTTGAGACAAGGTTTATCATAGAAATAGTTCTCTTGGGAAGTGATTTTAGAAAAAGCCATCTGAAGAGTGGAAAAATAAGCCAGAGAAGGAACCGATAAAGCAAACTAGCATTAAGGAGGAAATAATATCTACTGTTGCCAAGCAAAGCTAAGTCATGCTGAGGAGATACTGGGTTTGTAGGGCACCAAACTTCAGAATTTTCTGCCTGACAGAGCCACGGAGACAACAAAGAAATTACACTTATCAATAGAGGTGTCAACTCCTCCCCCCAGAGTCTTCCCATGTCTTTCAGAAATGGAAGTTTCTACGGGCAGGAAAGGACTACAGTTGAGCAAGCCAAGTAGAGGCAGTTGAATTTGGGCCAGCTTCATGGAAATGCCAAGGGATAGGAGTAAATAGACCATGACATCAAATCCAAATATTCATGAAACCTATAGACTCTTAATTTCTATGACTCAAATTGAGGTTCTTATCCTCAAAAAGATATATGATTTAATATTATGTATATAGGAGAGGGGAATGTCTGAAGAGACATTTAGAAGTATAGTATTCAAACATCTATTCTTCTATACAATAAAAATATGTTATTTTCATATATAATGAAGGCTTCAGTCTGTCATGAATCAGGAGCCCTTAGAGATAAAATGATAAAAATACCAACTGTAGATTTGGGTTCAAATGGTTTTCTTGTTATTAACTTATATATGAAAACAGACAGTTTATCTTTCCTGGGGTGCAGAAATTAGAAGCTGAAATTAGGACAGGGATAGTAGCTATATTGCAAGGCTTGTGTCTCCTCTATTGAGGTGGTAAGTCTACAGAGCCCTGATTTAGATCCTGGCCATTTATGTGGGTTGTTCTTAAGTGAGTCCTATGGTTGTCTGCTATGTTAACAGGAGCTCTTAACAGTTGTATCCTTGTTCAATTGACTGAATAGCCGGTATGGGCTTTCTTCCACTCCTGTTCTGACATTGTATCAAGATAAACATAGAATGACAATTTTTAGGAGGAATAACAAGTATTAAAAATGTACTTAGGCATCACTGGAGTGTCTTGTAGCAAACCCACATACCCTGGAAGTTTTGAAGGCCTATCTGCAGCACAAATACTCCAAGATTGTTTATTTAACAGAAGTAAGTCTCTGTAAGTACATTTTTTTTTTGTCATTTGTTTTAGTAGGGATAAACCTTAAGAGAACTTTAGGTAGACATATATTTCTTCCCATTCAATAACAAAGAAAGAAGTTACTATCACACATTTGGGCATAGGCTAGAAGTTAGTAAGATTACAGGACACAATATAAATGGACAGAGGCCATAAACTCTGGGAACATAATCTTGAATCATCACTTAATAATTACATTGATTCATAATTTTAAACAAACTTTCCTGTGAATCCACAGGATTCCTATGATAGCCTTCAAATTAATGGTGATATATTTACTCAGGCCTTTTTGATGAGTATGCATATCTCTTATTTATTAGCACAAACCTATCACATGAAAGAGCTTCTGGTGCAGCGTTTGCACTCAGTAAGTATTTGTTAAATTAATGAATGTGTCCTTTTCTAAATAGATGCTGTTTTCTGATTGCTTAGCCTTCACACACACACACACACACACACACACACACACACACACACACACACACTTGCTGCTCCAGGACACACACACACTCACACAAACAAAACTGTTGCTTCAGGACACACACACACACACTTGCTGCTCCAGGAATCCTCTTCTATATAGTGGGGACACTACTTGTAGTTAATTTTCTCATCACCACTACATATTAAAGAATATCATTTATTTCTCATTCTCCCAATAGTGTTGTAGACTCTTATCTGTCTTTTAATAGCTGAGGCTTAGTTTATATCTCAGTGGAACAAATACATATGTTTGTTGACTCTCCATTTTAAAGCATAAGAAAAGATTTAAATGAAAACCAAAATTTCAGGGAATATACCCAAGCTATAGAAAAATAAATGGTAGATGGGTTTCTTAAATCTATTTCATCACTCCATATGCAGAAAGGAGTAATAAAGATGTAATTTGAGGACAATTAACTGGTAAGCATTACAAGTATAGAACAATACTTTAGCTATCAAAGTTCAAACTCTTATCGGTCTTGACCATTACAGAAGAATAATTTCAACATTACCAACTACAAAGTAGCTGGGAAAAGAAAACTTTAAAACTTATCTACCTAAAAATTTCCATGAGTCAAAATCCTGTCAATTTGCCATGACATCTGCTGCCTGTTAAGATGATCTCTGGCCTCAGTGAGCCTAATGGATGATGATTTCAAATGTCAGATTTTTCTTGTTTTCATTTGACCCCTGAGTTTCAGAGTAAATTACATTTATAACAGAAAGGGCAGCTAATTTTTCATGTGATGTGTGCACAGAGGAGGTGGGAAGAGCCATGGTTAACGTGAGTTGGCTTTTCTGAATCCTAGCCAGGTGCCATGCACTTCTGCCTTTATAGAAGAAACACTCAGCTAAAATCACACAAAGACAATGTTGGAATTAAACACATTTTTATATCTAAGCTCCTGTTAATATGCCTCCTTCAGTGTCAAGCTGTGTAACACTCCACCAGGAAAATCAGCAGCAGGTACCCTTAAGGACTGCATCCTCTGGGGACAGCAGAAGCTGGACAAACACTGATGTAAATGTAATACCACTACCACACTGTCAGTTCTTTATTTCTCTGTCTCATGATCTGAAGTCCTCAATATTTCAGAGATAAGCCTGAATGTGGAGAAAATGGAAGGTAGATTGTCTTTTGTTGTAGAAATCCACTTGTATGTGTGGTGTGTGTGTGTGTGTGTGTGTGTGTGTGTGTGTGTGTGTACATGTGCATGTGTGTGTACAGTCAATTCCCAGAACTGTGGGACAAAAAAAGAAATTCCAAGAACACTTTAAAAGACATTGATTATATGTCTATAATATGTCCAAGGTGCTAGGCTCACAAAGACAGCCTCAAAATGGTACCTAAATGGTCAGATTTCATATGGTTTGTTGAAATATCTGGAAATAAATTTCTCGCTCTGGTGTCAACAGAGTCCTTCAAAAATTCAAGCCAGAAGTCCTTTCTTTCAGAAAGACTTGCAAGCAACTTTCTTCCAGAATGTCCCTGTAAAGATACCCTTAGTTGTCCTTGCAACATCCTCCAATACTTCAATTGCTAAAAGGGCAGTCTCTTGGAGATACAGACATGCTGTTTTCAGCTCCCTGATTCCAGGATTTATGAAAATATATGCAGAAGGTCCATAAAACATTTTTAATATTTAAATATATGTAATTGTGCAGGCCATTAAGAATCTAATAAGGTATTTTCTTTCTTATTTTTATTTTCACATTTAGGCAAAATAGATGTAGACTTGTTCTGTTGATGCCCTCAGACAAAAAAATTCTTTCATTGCTTTTAGCTTTCAAGAAGTAGATTTGCCATATCATGAAAAACAGAGAAATTTCTGATACTGTATATTTTTTGTCCTAGAAGTCAAAGGTCACATGAGATCGACATTGCCAGAAACTAACTCTCAGGAGGATAGACTGTCATAGAGCCCAATACTGAAAAGGAGAACATGTTGATCAAAACAAATCCTGTTGTGAAGTAAAAGAAAACAGGATGTTTCAAGGCTTATGTTACAAGAGGTATGATGCAGCAGCATCCACTTTCTGTGTATTTTCCCTTATCTGGCCCCATGAACATCATCCTGGCCTACATTGCATCTCCTTCCAGAATCACCACCCCTGCTTCCTCTCAAACACAACTGATGGATCTATACTATCAAACCTGAGTGCACACCACCTGCCTCACTGAATGTTTGATGTTCAACTTTAGCCAGTTTCTTTTTGGGTTATTTTTTCCTATTCATTACAATGTCACACATCAATCACAGCTATAAAATTTAGAGGGGAAAATCATACTGCCACTGTACAGCTGGATGTGTATCCTGTGTTTTGGTAGGCTGGCAGCGGACCATTCTTTGTTTGAATGAAGCAAGTCATCCTGAACACACACTCATTTCGGGTAATTGCTTTTTTCTTCTCTATCACAACATGCCGGAGGAAGTATTTCTTTCTTTCTCTTCTGTTGGTTGCATTACTTATTAATAGATTTTGAGTTCTGTATTTTTCATTTTGTTTTCTGACTTTGGGCAGGGAAATTCACAGAGAGAAGTTCTGTTTCGAGATGAAGGATGTTGAGGAAGTTTGGAAACAAGATCAGACACCTGGCAGATCATAAAAGAAACCCATAAAGTTGCAAAATGCCTTTGGATATTATGTCTGTTGTGCCTTTCTCAGGAGCTATGTAAGGTCATTCCACTAAGCATGGTTTGACTTTGCATTGCTTTTCAGTTTTATATGGTTTGTATGTGAGGCCGTTGTATAGGGATTGTAGTGTTTTTATGTCCAATTAGGCTTGTTTTCATTTATGTGGGTATGCATGTGTGTATGCTCATACATGTGTGTCTATGCATCTGGAGGACCACATTTGGTATCTAGAATTAACCAAGGTCTCTCAATCAATAGCTCATCTATATAACTAGCTAGATTGCTATGCCTAAATATCCTGCATCTCCATCTCTACTCTGGAATTACAGGTGGGCCATCATACCCCTCCCCCAACAGGCTTAGGTTCTGGAAATTCAATATTTCCATGCTTGAGAAGAAAGTGCTTCTCTCTCTCTCTCTCTCTCTCTCTCTCTCTCTCTCTCTCTCTCTCTCTGTCTCTCTCTCTCTGTCTCTCTCTCTATTAGATATTTTCTTTATTTACATTTCAAATGCTATCCCGAAAGTACCCTGTACCCTCTCCCCACCCTGCGCCCCTACCCACCCTCTCCCACTTCTTGGCCCTGGTGTTCCCCTGTACATGGGCATATAAAGTTTGCAATAACAAGGGGCCTCTCTTCCCAATGATGACCGACTAGGCCATCTTCTGCTACATATGCAGCTAGAGACATGAGCTCTGGGGGTACTGGTTATTTCATATTGTTGTTCCAGCTATCGGATTGCAGACCCCTTTAGCTCCTTGTGTACTTTCTCTAGCTCCTCCATTGGAGGCCCTGTATTCCATCCAATAGATGACTGTGAGCATCCACTTCTGTATTTGCCAGAGAAAATGCTTTTTAAGCATTGAGTCATCTCCCATCCAAGATCAAGTTTTCTTTCGTTGCTTTACAGATGAACATCTAACATTTTTGTAATCATTAATTAAGTTTACAAACAAGGAAAATTATGGGTAGTGATAATCATGGACTGAGTCTTATCCGTCATTATTTCCTTTGAAAGTAAGTGCAGAAATATATAGAGTAAAACTGTTATTCTAAATATAATAGCATAGACAAACAAAAAATGCTCTCTTTTGTATGAATCATGTGTTAATTCTTAGTAGTAATTTGTTTACTTTAATTTATGTGATTGATTTACATACTATAATTATTTATTTGTTTGTTTATTAATTTTTCCTTCTATTACTATTCTCTCATATAATACATCCCAACTACAGCCTCCCCTCCTTCCCTTCCTCTCAGCCTTCCCCATAACCCCTCTTCCCAATTAACTCTACTGTTTCCCTTTAAAGAACAGCAGACTTCCCAGAGATAAAAATCAACGAAGCATAACAAGATACAGTAAGGCACAAACCCTTATCTCAAAGCTGGAGTAGGCAACCTAGTAGAAGGAAAGGGGTCCGATGAGCAGTCCACAACACCAGGGACACCCCCACTCCTAGTCCCACAAAACTCAAGCTAAACAACCACAACATATATGTAGAGAACCTAGTGAAGAACCATGTAGACTCTGTGGTTGCAGCTTCAGTCTCTGTGAGCCCCTATGAGCCCTGCATAGATGCCTCTGCAGACCTTGTTCTTTGTGTTCTCCTGGTATATTCAACCCCTTCAGTTCTTACAATCTTTCCTCCCCCCGCTTCCAGTATTCCCTGAGCTCCACCTAATGTGGGTCTCTGCATCTGTTCCTACTGGCTATAGAGACATTGTTTCTGATGATAACTGGGCTAGGCATTTTCTATGAATAAACTAGAAACAATCTCATTGATATTTTTGTGGTTAGTGGTATTTTGTTCCATTTTAGGTTTCTACACCCTCCAGCTTCCAGGTTTTACTTACTGGCCATCAGTCAGTGTTCCCCAGGGGCTCCTTCTCATGTCCTGAGCCTGAAGTTAGAACAGTCACTGGTTGGTGTCTTCCACAATATCTGAGCTACTATTGTCTCAGAACATCTTACAGTCATAACAGGTTGTGAGTCTGAGGTATTGTGGCTATCTGTGTGTCCCAGTCCTACCACTAGAAGCCTTGCCTGGTTACAGAAGATGGCCAGATCAGACTCCATATTCTCCACTATTAGGAATCCTTACTAGCATTACTCTCATGGGTTCTAGGACATTTCCACAGCACTAAGTTTCTACATCACCCGGTAAATGTCCACCTATTTCAGTAGTCTTTCCCTGTACTATCTTCCTCTATCCCTCCCTGACACACCTGGTACCTCCTATTTGATCCCAGGTATACCTGGTTCACCTGAAAAGTCTATTCTATTCTATTTCTGCTTCCCAGAGATATCCATGTGTCTCCTTGAGAGCTTTCCTTATTACTTAGCCTCACCAGATCTGTTGACTATAGCATGATAATCCTTTACTTAACAGATAATATCCACTCACACAAACTATAATTACATCTTTGAGGGGCACAGTGCCATGATATATATATATATATATATATATATATATATATATATATATATATATATATATATATATGAATGATTCTATTGTGCTAATTAAGAGAACTATAGTTTGCAGTAATTCCGTGTATATTTTAAAATTGCTCAAAGCATGTTTTAAATGATAACATTAAAAATTATGCAAGTTGGTGACTATGTGAGTTATCTTGATATTATCCTTTATGTTAGTGCTGGTGTTGGTTATACTATGATAAAGCAAATTGACAGACATACGGGAGAAAGCTAATAAAGAATGTGTTCAAGCCTTACAGGCTTTTTCCTTTTAAAATTAAGTTTTGCTTAGATTAATTTAGGTTAAAATTAATCCAAGACCTACACCCTATCACTAAATTAACAGAACTTGTAGGCTGAGTGCTAACAGTTACAGTGACAGCAAAGCAGCATGTATAACCTGATGGTCCCAGAGAAAAGATAACATGGGAGTTAACCAGGGGTTTGTTTAGCAGATAAAATTCTAGAGCTAAAACTCAAGTTAGATGAATAGAAAACTCAAAGATTACTTGTCATGACAATTTTGGAACTTGGGTTCATTAGAAAACAGAGAAATAGTATAAGAAAAAATAGTTGTTGTTTTAATCCCAGATTGGGGTACTGGGCTGCTTCATATTGTCCACACAACTGCAGGTAGGTTCTCTGACCGTGTAAAGTTTGAAATTCTGGGGATGTTTGAGAGAGTATATAAGAGCCTGAGAGTATAAGGGATTATTATTTGGTTGGTGATGGGTTTTGGTTGTTTGTTGGTTGTTGGTTGTTGGTCAAGAGTGTTTAAGTACAGAGAAGAAATTACAGTATTCTAGTTGAAGGTCAACCTTGCCCCAAAGAAAGCAATATCCTATTCATCAGGAAGTAGTCTTTCTGACCCACTTTCTGACCCCTAATGTAATTCAGGAATCTCTCTCTCTCTCTCTCTCTCTCTCTCTCTCTCTCTCTCTCCTCTCTTCTCTCTTCTCTCTCTGTCAAAGTGTTATGGGTTGAAAGGGTGGAAAAGGGTTGGAGAAGGGAAAGAGAAAGAATAACCCATAAAGTAATAAAGACAAGAGAAAATGACTAGGAACTTAGCAGTCAGTCCTAACTTTAAAGTGAAGCACTTTTCTCATCAGGATGGAAATAAAGTATGTTTTAGTCAATGCAAATTTTGACTACAAAGGTCATTGGCTAAATGGCTTTAAAAAATTAGCCTCATATTGCTTAATGTTCCAGAGGATACAAGTCAGATATCAGGGCTTAACACAATGATTCTGAGAAGCTCTTCTTCCTGCCTTGAAGGTTGTCATGATTCTGCTGTGAATTCAAAGGACCCCTTTTATTAAAATGCTTTAAGATAAATCTTCCTCATTACTTGTTTTTAGAAAGAATCTAATGCCACAGGTATCCAAACACATGACTTAATACCTCCCAGCTGGGCGTGGTGGCTCACGCCTTTAATCTCAGCACTTGGGAGGCAGAGGCAGGCAGATTTCTGAGTTCCAGGCCAGCCTGGTCTACAAAGTGAGTTCCAGGACAGCCAAAGCTATACAGAGAAACCCTATCTCGAAACAAACAAACAAATAAACAAACAAACAAACAAACATACCTCCCAAAAGTTCCATCTCCAAATGACATCACATTGGATTAGAGATGCAACTTACAGATTTATGAAGGAGCCCATGTGTTCTACTCATTACATGGTAGAGGAAATTAGATAGGCAGTATGAACTGAGATAGAAACTTAATTGGCCTAAATTACATAACCGGAAATTCTTCCTTCATTAACCACCCAATATAGATATTGAACATTTAAGAATAGTCAATTTCTCTCATTTTTTTCTATTAAGTATTTCTACCTTCTGAGAATTTTTTCTCTATGGTCTTCTAAAACCACAGCCAGATTTCTCCTTTATGCCAAAGAATCAGTTTATACTGGTAGCCCCAACTTTTACTCATCTAGTATTGTAACCTATCAGGCAAAGTGTCTTTCCCTTCTAGAGTGCAGAATCTAGAGGATGAGCCAAGATGGCCTAGTTTGATTACAAGCATGACCTTGGGTTATTTATTTAGACAAGAGGAGTGAGCAGCAAGTGGATACTGCTTTACACTCAATGAGTAGTAGATCCTATAATTGACCACCATTCATGAATCACAATATTGCACACAGTTGCTAAAAATAGAGATATCGTGTGGGCAACAGTGATCAATACCTACTTTAGAAATATTCTAGTAGTGGTTAATGAAAAATGCAATTAGTATAATCTCTGTTAGAATGAAGTAGGATGGGGGACAGAGGTTGGATAATCTATTCTCTATCAAACTGTTTTCTGAACTTCAAGTTTTCTTTCTCTAATATTAGAAATCTAATAACTTGTTTCAGGTAAGAACATTTTTACCTTTAACAGTTAATGAATCTTCAAGAATGGATGGGTCCTTGTGAGAGCCTCCTATGT
This sequence comes from Mus minutoides, assembly GCA_902729485.2. Lineage (NCBI taxonomy): Eukaryota > Metazoa > Chordata > Mammalia > Rodentia > Muridae > Mus > Mus minutoides. The sequence continues at coordinate 1,032,285 of LR749946.1, forward strand.
CCGTGATGGATATTGAGTGGTCCAGTTTTGTGCAGGTTACCTTTTGCTGCTGTATGTCATGATTTTCAGAGTCATGTCCCATCTGAATGACAGTATTTCATGACACATCTCCATCCTTCTGCATTTACATTCTTCTCATCACTTCTTCTATGATATTCTTTGGACCTTGGTAGGATCATGTAGGTAATTATGAATGAGCATCAAATATTCACAAAACACAGCGTTTTGACCAGATATAACATGAACTATTTTCAACGAAGAGACTCAGAAGGGAAGAAAGGAGGCTAGCAGAAGGTAATAGAAAATGAATATATTAATAATACACTGCATATAAATACAAAGCTGTCAAAAATTAAAAAATAATATATTTACCATATAACTCAGCTATCCTAATTCTAGGCTATATCCAAAGAGACACCTGCATACCAATATTTATCACATAATATTCACAATAGTTAAAATATGAAATAGGACTTGATGCCCCCGAACAAATCAAATAAGTAAATAAAACTTGCACATCTACAATGTAGTGTTATTTTTCCATAGGGTAGAATGAAATTCTGGAGCTTACAGCACAAAACCTTGTCATTGAATTAAGTAAAATAAAAAATATATATATATAAAGACAACTACCTGTTTTCCTTCATAAAACAAGGGTATTCTGAATGACAGAGACTGCGAACGTGTTGTAGAGAAATGGGAGTTTGGATAATAGTTAATAAATATAGAACAAATGGATAAGTCCTAGGTTTCCAACATACAGTAAAGTACTTTACATCAAACTTGCACATTTTGTAAAGCTCTATACAAAAGTAGCTAGACATATGAAAAAACAGCATCAGTGGTAATCCTGGCTTGATTAATTCATACTGTACATGTGCTGACATAGCATGGTGAAAGCCATTAACACAAACAACTACTACTTGTTACTAAGAGAAAATTAGATAAAACTTCAAAAACACTCAAGAGAAAGTACAAAAATCAGACTGGGAAGGTCACTCAGTAATAGAACAGTTACCTAGTAAGGTTGATGTATGGGTTTGCTCCCTGAAACCACAATTTAACAACAGGGAAAAACGAATCTCTTTGGAAATTTAACAATATATATGTGTAGAACATGTTGACATGTAACATCAATATAGTTAGTTATAAAGGTCACAAAAATATCCCCTAGCTGGCACTCAGAGCTCATTCTAATATATTACTTCTTTGAGATTTCATTTTTCTAATATTTTATGGTTGGAGAGAGAGAGAGAGGGAGAGACAGACAGACAGACAGACAGAGAATGTACATCTGACCCAAGATACTTGTACCAGATGCCCCTCAGTATCCAAGTACAGCCTCTACCCTATGATAAAACAAGACTGCCACATGCTTTCAAGTAAAGATGATTACTAAGACTTTCCAAATAAAGATCAATGGGCTCATCCTGCATGCAGACAATCTCATCAGCAGAAACATACACCATAGAAATTACTACTTACCACAGTAGCCAACCCTCCAGCTTTCCTGAAGTTATAACAGATGTTGCACAGCATTGTGGAGCCCCAGGATGCTAACAGCAGAGCCTTGACTCCTGCTAATTAAGCAACCTATCACCTGACCAACAGTGCATCCCAAGTTGGAATTGCTCTAGGAGAGGCAGCAGTCACACTAATCACTCACCATGAATGGAGAGGATTTCAGAGACACAGGCTTCCCCAGCACTGCCTGTTCCTATCAAGGAAGGAAGCACATTCTACTCTGAAAGCTAGAACATTGTATACTGCAGATTAATGCCAGAGCTGGTTCTGAGTGTGATGAGAGAGATGGGGGGCAGAGGGGAGGGGAGGGAGAGAGGGAAAGAGGGAGAGAGGGAGAGAAGGAGAGAGGGAGAGAGAGAATATGTCATTTAGGTAAGGCATTCTCAACCAAAGTATACATTAAAATTACTCATGGATCATTTTGAATTGCAGGTTCCTAGAACCCAACCTAGATTTCTGAATCAAATTTTCCAAGGCTAAGACAAGATTAAGATTTATAAGGATTCTTATTTATTCTAGTTGTATCCAAAATGAATGTTTTAGCAGAGTACTAGTCTCTGAAACAAAGATGCTAGTGTTTATCCTTGGAAGAAGGCCCTTTAAATGTTAAAAAATTAAATTTACAATGTGATAATCTGTGTACTGGTGCACTTATGATAAACTTTTCTTTCAATAAAGACTTTTAAAAACTATGTTTTTAGTGTACATGTTTTGTCACAAGCATGACCACACTGAAGAGAAAGGATACTTCACTCCATTATAGTGGAGATGCAATGCAGAGACAAAGTATGTGACATCATTGGAGATAAGAAGCTGAGAGAGGAAGTATAGGAATGACCCAGGGTGTAATGTAAACCAATGACAGGATTCCAGTAAGCTATGTACTTCAACTGTGTTCACCTAGTATATTTCCCCACTTTCCAAATTACCATTATACCATGAGTCCATAAATCAATTAAGTCAATGACTAGGTTATAAACCTGGTGACCTAATTATTAGAAATTCATAGCCTGTCCTCTATCACAAACATACACACAGGAAAGGAATAAAGAAAGAAAGACAGACAGAGAGAGAGAGAGAGAGAGAGAGAGAGAGGAGAGAGGAGAGAGGAGAGAGAGGAGAGAGAGAGAAAAGAAAGAAAGAAAGAAAGAAAGAAAGAAAGAAAGAAAGAAAGAAAGAAAGAAAGAAAACCTCTGTTGTACACACATTTATGCACACAGGGGAGGGAGAGGGAGAAAAAGAGAGAGAGAGGTGAATTATTAATCTCCTATGTGTTTCTTAATCTAATCAAGATGGCTAATTAACCACAACATTCATGTATTATTTCAGGCTGACAAAGAACACTAGAATGCTACTGAATATCTATTTGGGATCATTCAACTGATTTATCTTCTCACTACATCTACTTATTTAGCACAATGATATAAAAGCTATGCATCATTACTACTTAACAGCAGAATGAAGAAATGATCTTATGATTGTGTGAATTTTGACCCCATAACTTTCTGTGAAGCCTACCACTACTTAGCTAATCTCAGGGTCCTGAGCTAGACACTCAGGATCAAATATGTGTGAATGTCACTACTCATGAGCATAAAAGGAATTTGCTTTGATATTTGCATGCACTTGACATGCACATATTTTGTCAGTATGATGTCTATTTACTGCAAAAAAAAAATGGAGAAAGGAGTTTCTATTTACAGTGGACACAAAAATCCAAACATCCTCTGTCTGAATTCCAACTAACTCATCTGTTAGGTGCTATTATCTACTATGCAACTCTGGTCAGATGAGGCAGTGGACCAATCATGAGTGTGTAGGAGGTTGATTAAGGTACAAAACTGGAGTCACGTTCTATAGTATTTGTTTCTAAACTATGGAAGATGGGGCTGTTGTAGCAACACTATCATGTGGGAGCTTGTTAAAAAGCTAGTGAATCTGGAGCTCTACCACAGACATGCAGAACCCACATCTGCATTTTAACAAGATCTCCAGGTGATTCTTAATGTATCCAATTTTGCAAGCTATTGCTTTAATGGGGCAGGTCCAGGCAAGAAGGCTGCTGTGGCCACAACATAGCTCAAAGGAAAAACTACTAAACAGAAATAGAATTTCCCAAGATAGGTAAAGGCAGTTACAGAGCAAACCAATTGACAGGTGGCTGACAGGTAATTTTACAGGGACAGATCCAGTTAATGGAATTCTCTTAAAGAGAAGGGTTTGCCATCCAGAACTCATCGTTGGGGTCAGCTCACTTGAAATGATCTGTAATCTTAACAAGAAAAGTCCAAATACTTAGCAGGCTTGGGGTGAAGTGTAGTACTGTACCTAGAAATGGGTCTAGGGCCAGAGGATAACTGAGGACCATAAGGTGGTAATGTCATGACTAAAAGAGTGCAACATGGAAGTGAAGAGACTAAGGCAAGGTTAGGGTACACACCTTGTGTCTACTAGCCCTGAAGAATAAAGGACAGGACATGAAGCCTTTCAATTATTTGAGGCTGGAAGCCAACACAGAAATCTCTATCTTTCTCTAGAACCCATATCCCCATGTTCAGATCAGGCTGGCAAAAGAAATACACCTTCTCTGACACATAGTAATATGAGCAGAAATGAAACCTAGATATTTCTACTTACCCCAGGAAATGATAGCATCCAGTCAAAGTAAAAGTGTTTTCCAAAGAAAAAGCAGCAATTTCTGAAGCCAATCCCCAACCAAAATGTGTTGTCAACCAGGCAAAATCAAGAAGGTGGCTGAGTGGGGAGGGGCTGTAATCTCACCATTCAAAGAATGTCTAGAGATGGGATACTGAAGTAGAACAGGAACATCTGAACATTTTCTCTGTCATTATGTTCTTGGAAATCTATTCCCATAGCATTGGATATTTAAATTAAACAATAGAAGAGATAAGAAGGAATCATAAAGGGTAGTGCAAGTAAAGATAAAAATGCATGTGTGTGGTGGAAAAATTAAAGATGCCTTGAAATATGCAGAAGAACAAAACATACCACCTTTTCCACAAAAATTTTGTCTTATTAAAAGTGAAACATGATTTCATTATTTGGGTAGAACATAATTTATATATGTATCTTCCTTTTAAAGGAAACTTTGATTCTACAATGTTTCTGTTATTGTTGTGTTTACATAGTGAAACATGCTATGTCATCAAATATTAACAACCAAACTAAGGCTATTATGTTTTCCATTTTACTAATGAAAAACAAAAATTAAATTAAATATGCTTTTGTAGTTCCTACCTTTGGTTGACAGAAGTTTCAGATAAGATAGGGTCCAGAAGTCTTGTTTTTAATCTCCACAGTAAATACTGTACCTTGGTAAGAGAACTTCCAGACTTGTTTTCTAGACAGAAAGATGTCATGTTGTAAGAAAATCCTAGATGATACTCCTCAAAATTTCATGCCAATCTGTGGTTCTGTGTTACTTATAGAAGAAATATCAGCAGAGACCAAATCCTAGGACTGAAGCCAACAAAGATTAGAAGCTCCATTTATTCCCTACTGTTGTAGAACCCAAATAAGATACTCATACTGACCCAGCAGCAGTGGCAGCATATTCCTTGATACCTTCTCCAGTGTTCTGGGTTCTCAAATGAAAGACACCCAACCCCCCCCCCAGAGAGAGAGAGAGAGAGAGAGAGAGAGAGAGAGAGAGAGAGAGAGAGAGAGAGAGAACCTTATAGTTTAGTATGCCTTTAACAGCTCAATGGCTGGGCCACTTCCTAACCACCACATGGCTAACACTTTCCCTTCTGATATTCCTGAGTTATTACTTAACATAATCTAAATTCCACCTTTGCAGCCCCTGTACCAGAACTTCAGCCCTCCTGGATCATGATCCCCAAACCTTACATGATAGGTATGCTATCTGTTCTGCACCTCTCAGGTTTGGCATATCCTTCTTCCTCTCTGGCATGGTGGCTATATTTGCCCTTGCATCCTAAAATCCCATGTCTGCCTTCCTGCACAACCATTGGCCTCTGGCAACTTTACCAATCAAAACCAACTATGGCAGGTACCTTCAGTGATTTTTTGTGCCTATTCTGCCATTTGGGGACCTAATTAACATAATATAAACATTAGACCACAGCACAATATTTCACACTTTTTTTTCCAATTTAAAAGGCCTTTCTCTAAATTTGTAACAGTTATGCAACATATATGGTATAATATAGACTAATAATGTCCAGTCCATCAATTTTGTCAATTTAGGTACATTACTCTAATATATATCCAAACCTAAAGAGTTTACAATTCTATACCTTAATTATGTTTTGATTTTACTTGCATTACCATCTGGAAGGCATCCTTTAAAATCTATACCATATTCCTTAATGCTAAAAAACTTTGATGATGAGACAATAACTAGCCTTCAACCCCATCAGACATATAAACAAATTAAATATTACCTGAATATATAGGAAGCATATAAACATAGCTTTCAAAAACTAAACAAGTTGTAGAAACAGCTGATTGCCTTGAGAGTCCCTTATTCCTCAGAATGTTAGAGCATCTGCCTTTCACCTTCTGGTCCAGAGCCATCTGACAGACCTTAAGTGAAGCAGGAATTATTAAAGATTAGGTTACCTTGACTTGGCAGAGCTAAGCTGTTGACTATCCAATATTGTATGTCCTTTGCTGGACAATATTTTTTCAGCAGATGAAATAGGGCAACTCTTGCCAAGTGGCTACCTTGCCAAAATTGCAGCCACTCTATATGGAGGTTATGATGCTCAATGTCTTCTTTGAACTATGAGGAGGGCACTATCAGGAGGAGATAGGTCTCCTAGTCAAAAGATCTATTAATAATTAAATGATTTTAAAGGCAATATTCTGTGGAATTCTAATGCTTTTGAAGACTATCTGTCTATATATAGTATACCTGAACTGTTAAATCTTGATTATTCTTAGCTATTTATATTTGAATAATATTGAAAATACTTTATTATAATTAAATAAGAATCTAATATAACCGTGAGATTATTACCTGGCCCTTAACTTGTATTACTTAATCATCCTAAATAGTTTTTAATAGCAGATATTAGAATGAATGGGTCTAAGCCTTGCATTCTTAAATGAATTGAATAGGCACAATGCCTATCTAAGAATAGTAAAACTAATTTTAAATTTTAAATCAATATACAAAGATTTTTATCAGTAAAACTTTAAATCACTATGTAAATTCTATACTAATGTAAGAAATTATAACTAGAATTTGCATCATATATAAAGATTTCTACCAAAGTAAAATTATGATTATATAATGCTTTGCTTAAGAATAAATTTAGTAATCCATCCCATATATCTAATTTCTTTTTTTAAAGTTTAGTTTTATTTGTAATTCATTTTTTACAAACCATATTTCATTCCCCACCCCTCCTCTCCCACCCTCCAACTGCTCCACATTCTATACCTCCTCCCCACAACACCCCTTCTCCACATGGATGCCCCGACCCTCCACCCCATCTGACCTCTAAACTCTCTGGGTTCTCTTGAGGGTTAGATGCATCATCCCTGAATGAACATATAGACCTAGAAGTCCTCTACTGTGTGTCGGGGGCTTCATATCAGCTGATGTATGCTGTCTGTTTGGTGATCCAGTGTTTGAAAGATCTCAGGGTTCCAGATTAATTAAGACTACTGGTCCTCCTATAGGATGGCTCTTCTTTTCAGCTTCTTTCAGCCTTCCCTAATTGAACTACAGGGGTCAGCTGCTTCTCTCCATTGGCTGAGTGCATGTGACTCTTTCAGCTGCTTGTTGGGTCTTTTGGAGGGCAGTCATGATAGATCCCCTTTTGTGATCACTCCATGGTCTCAGTAATAATGTCAGGTCTTGGGACCTCCCCTTGACCTGGATCCCACTTTGGTCCTGTCTCTGGACCTTCTTTTCCTCAGACACCTCTCCATTTCCATCTCTGTAATTCTTCCAGACAGGAACAATTATGGGTCAGAGGTGTGACTGTGGGATGGCAACCACAACACCTCATTTGATGTCCTGTCTGCCTGCTTGAGGTGGGCTCTATAAGTTCTGGTGGGAGATTAGACATAGCTCTTGGGAGAAAGCCTATCCCATCATTCAAGCATGGTGGGCCTTCATGATCAGAGACAGTCTATAGTTTTAGAGCTTTATTATAGAAAGGCAGGGGGAAAGAGAGAAGGTAGAAAGAAAAGAGAGAGAGAGAGAGAGAGAGAGAGAGAGAGAGAGAGAGAGAGAGATATGCTGGCAATGGCCACATAGAGAGAAGGGGGAAGAGAGAGAGAGAAGGAAGGCTAGAGAGTAAGAGAGTTAAAAGCTTAGAGGGAGCAAGGAAGGGCTAAGCAGCCCCTCTTATAGTGGGCTGGGCTATCCAGCTATTGCCAGGTAACTTTGGGGAGGAGCATACATGGCTATATAGTCAGGTAAATGTGGAGGTAGAGTCTAGCCAGAATGCCAGAAGCTTGGGACATTGTCTGTGTGACTGATAGCCACAGACCTCTCCTGTGGGGGGTGTGGGGGCTGAGGGGGCTGTGGGGACAATAACTTTGACAGGAGCCAGGGGTCCAGGAGACATGATCAAACACCTGTCCCATGTAGGTGGAAATTACCACCCACCAGCTCCCACCGGCTCCCACCAGGGTTCAAGACCTAAGTTCCATTGGAGACCAGCTGCATAATCCATTGCCCCACACAAATCTAAGCTCTCTATTAAGTTTCCTCCCAGTTCAAAAAAAAAAATGACCATTTACAAATTATCCCTTAAAATGACAACGTATCTAAAGTTTATAAAATAAGCATAACCAGACACTCAAACCCAAGGATGATAAATTTTTTCTCATGGCTTCTTCCTACTTAATATGGGCAATGAATGTGTGTGTGTGTGTGTGTGTGTGTGTGTGTGTGTGTGTGTGTGTGTATGTAGGTAGATAGATAGATAGATAGATAGATAGATAGATAGATAGATAGATAGAATTTTTAGGGTTTGGAAAGGGTAGGAAAAATGGAAAATTCAGGCAGACTTAATGCACTGGCTGGTTTTGTGTGTCAACTTGACACAGGCTGGCGTTATCACAGAGAAAGGAGCTTCAGTTGGGGAAGTGCCTCCATGAGATCCAGCTATGGGGCATTTTCTCAATTAGTGAACAAGGGTGAGGCCCCCTTGTGGGTGGTACCATCCCTGGGCTGGTAGTCTTGGGTTCTATAAGAAAGCAAGCTGAGCAAGCCAATTGAAGCAAGCCAGTAAAGAACATCCCTCCATGGCCTCTGTATCAGCTCCTGCTTCCTGACCTACTTGAGTTCCAGTCCTGCATCCTTTGCTGATCAACAGCTATGTGGAAAGTGTAAACTGAATAAACCCTTACCTCCCCCCCACCCCAACTGCTTCTTGATCATGATGCTTGTGCAGGAATAGAAACCCTGACTAAGACACTTAAGAATGCTAGCTTTAGTGTCTGTTATCCAGTCTCTGTATGGTTTGAAGATTCAGAGCTTGACTAAAGTTCTGACTGGATCCATCTGAAAGGCTGAATGGAGTAAGGTCATTGGGAATCAACAGCTATTCTGAAGATGTTCTGTGAGCAAGTCTCTAAAAATAGATTCAAGAAGAGGGGAGCTGGAACAGCAGGTCAATTCAGAGTCTCTGAGGATGAATCTTGTCATACCAAACTACAACACCATACTCTGGGATCTGCTTGTGTCTACTCATAGTGGACATATGCAGATTTAGACGTACTTAGACATTCAGAACTCACAAGAGCTAAGAAGAAGGTAGATTCTTAAATCACCGTTGTCATGCTGGCCTTGAAATTTGAAGATCCAAATGGTGATGGTTGCAAAGCTCTACCCAGAGGTGGTAAAAAAACTGAAGGCTAAATAACTGTTTCTCTGTGGTGTGTAGGGAAGCAGGCAATTTTTGCTCACTATGGAAGTAGAGATCTTTCACCTTAAACCAAACTCAGAACTTCCAAGAGGTAATGAACTACTTGGTTGTGTCTCTTTATTTTTTAGATAAAGGAGACTCGATAACTGCCAGATGGTTCAAGTCTAGAAACCTTTGTCAAATAGCAATGGTGTCAGAGGACCCAATGTAGGAATAGCAAGAGGGGTGAGGGTAGGCTTACCCAGTCTAAGAGGTAAACAAGTTCTTTCCTAGTAAAATGCCTTTAGGAACTCTAAGCGGTTCTCAAACCGCAATGAGTAGGAATGAGTCAGCACAAACACCCATACAAAACACAAGCCTTCTGCATGGCATGGCTTCTCCCTGTTCCTACCGTGTGCTTAACCTTCTCTACCTGGGGAGCTCACTAATCAGTTTCCAGGCAAAGAAAATACAAGGATTTGGTAAAGAAAAGAGTTTTCATCCGAGGTAGAACAAGTTGGGATCACAAGAGAAGTTTTCTCGTTATGAGAGATTATGTTGGTGAAACATCAGGGTTTAATGGATCAAAGTGATCATACATACTATGGAATTCCTTACAGGTGTCACCCACAAATCAAGAAAAAAAATACAGAACATAAAGGAATAAAAATAGGAATCAAACTAGGCAACTTTCTTGCATGTTGAGTTTCAGTTGGAGATCTGACAATTTGTTGGAGAGCCAGCCAAGGGTCTCCAAGACATTTCTAGATCTGGATGCTGAGATGCCAGATGAACTTGCATCTTAGTGATGTGTTTAAATAGCACTTTCTGATCCATGTTTCTATGCTGTATTCCTAGCTACTTTTCTGAATTAGTTAAGATTTAAAGTGAGTTAAAGAGATTTTAAATGAAGAAAAATGTGACAGCATTTTCCTATTTTAAAAATATACATCTCTATTTGAGTGCACATAAACATATATGTCCTGTATAATCACACACATACAAACACACACACACACACACACACACACACACACACACATATATATATATATATATATATATATACATATATATATATATATATATACACACACACACACACACACACACACACATATATATAAACAAACATTTGCTATTAGTATAATTTCTCCTATTTTAAACATTATTATCCAAACTGTCCAGGCACAAACTTGCTGTACTTTTTTCACCATAAATAAACAAAAATGCCCAAACACAATTTGTAAAATGTCATCTCCAAACCTCAGTGAGGATGCTGCATAAGTAGAAAACCAAAATTAAATCTAACTGGGCATGATGCCCAGACCATAGGTTTCCGGCAAGCAGACATGGAGACAGAGAGAAAGAAAAGGCATCAAATTGGGAAAAGAAATAGTGGAATAACAGGGAAACCACAGTAATTAACCCCATGGCCAATCTGTCTGCAGTTGGAACTACCTTTCAGTTACTTTTATAAATGAATGCTAGACATTTTCCATTTATATTTGAAGTGTATCTGCATTGTTGGTTAATATAAAGCTAGGGAAATGATATAATTCTGTTATTATGCAAAGGCTCATCATTTTCTTTAGTTCCTTACTTTTAAAAAAATAGAAATAAAATACCAAGATACAGAACAGTGACACCATCTTCCAAAATATCCTTATGCTGTCAATTTCTTGTCAAGTGTTCACTATCTCTCAGTATTGGGCAACCTTTGGTATGCTCTCTGCCCCTGTGGTTTTTACATTTTTCCAGATGGTAGTATAAATGAATGACTACAGAAAAATATCAAAATATCCATAGTTGTAGTTTAAAAAATACTAGTAACAGTAAAAATATGAAAAGGGGCAGGTACAAGCATGTGAGCAAGTTGTTCCCTGATGTTGTAATCTTTATACATTTGTATGGCAGTAACACAAAGTAGTGGGAATTAGACAAAAATTTAAGACAGAACAACTATCTTTATGCCTGGACACTATGGAATCATTCTTGTAGATAATGAGGACAGATTGTAGTATGATCATCAAAAATGCTGCTGATGAACCTAAATGTATAAGGGAAGTGAATAGCTAGAAACAATAGTGTGCTAGGAATCTGAGCTAGGCAAAAAGATGAAGTAGTGCTATCCCTTAATAGTCATTATGTTGTAGATATTAACACAGCCCACCACATATCCAAAAAGCAACTCCTATCTTGGTGTGTGTCTAATAAGTTGTTGCCTAAAGCTTAGGATTTTTAATTCCTATAATGATTCCTTGTTAGAAGGAGACCCTGATACTGTTAGGTGGTATCAGAATCCTATAAAGTATGTAGTTCACAATGGTATAAAATACCATAGCATTAAAGACCACTCAGCAGGCACCTTGTAGTACATGTATTTAAAATAAATGCTTTGGCTATTTTGGCTATTAGACATAATGTTGTTCGTCCTTGGATTTGGTTTGCCATTTGTGTATGTGAGCATTCACTTATGATTGTGTGTGTGTGTATGTGTGTGTGTGTGTGTATGTGTGTTGGTTTGTGGTGCTAGAAATATAAAAGGTAAATTCATATGTTTCATGAAGGAATGCATCCTTTTGCAGGTGTTCCTCTTTGGATTTGTAGAATAGTATTGCCACCTATGGTATACTCTTTGGCTTATCCTCAGGTGGCGTAGAAGTGGTCAGGTTTAAGCACAGTCAGGGTGCTAGATAAGAAGCACTGTGGTTTAGGTTTGATAATCTGACACAGCTCATGTTATTAGAGATATCCATGGTGGGGAAAAGGCCATGGGAATGTGTTGGCAAAAATCCACTGGGAAATGAATACAACACAACCCAATAGAGTTGAGGAACAAATCCAAGCCACCTGCGGCAAATAATTATAAGCTGTGATAATTCTATATGGAGACAAAATATCTGACTCATATAACAATGTGCCAAAAAATAACCTTTCTCATGAATTTACTTTAGCCAGATCCACTGGGATATAAATCTGAGTAAATCTCAACAATGTTTCATATTATAATGAAGGTATAATTTCTAGAATTGAGCTTAAGTCAGCCATAGCACATAAGCAAACTGGATGAAAATAAGTCAAAACACATATAATATCTCTCTCCACTGCAAATAACATGGATATTTCAGTTTATTTTATGGCTTTGTGGAAGAGGGCAGCAGTTTCAACCTAAAGGGAGGGAAAGTCTCAGCTGTACCTAATGAATATGTCAGTGCAGCATAGAGATGCAAGCAAAATTAATGGAAACTAGTTCATGCAACAGTTCTACTAAAACCCAAATGTAAAGGAAAAATCACATCAACAGAAACATTTTTAATCAACTTTGAGATAAAGGAAATAGGATGAGAGTCAATGACATTCAGAAATATAATGGGTAGTGTCTTAGTTAGGGTTTTATTGATGTGAAGAGACACGGTGACCAAGACAACTCTTATAAAGGAAAACATTTAATTAGGGCTAGCTTACAGTTTGGGAGGTTTAGTCCATTATTATCATAGCAGGAAGCATGGCAGTATGCAAGAATATAAAGTATTGGAGGAGGAGCTGAGAGTTTTCCATCTTGATTTCAAGGCAGCCAAAAGAAAACTGACTTTCTAGGAGGGGATCTCAAAACCCACCCCTACAGTGACACACTTCCTCCAACAAAGCCACGCCTCCTTATATTGCTACTCACTGGGCCAAGCATATTCAAACCACCACAGGCAATGAAGTCCTGTTTCTAAACCTTGCCTAATCCAATTGGATAGCATTCACCAGTATAATGACACTATTTAGGCAAGTGAGCACTTGTTTGTGTTTTCTGAACTCTAGTACTGGCTATGTCCATATTCACAGTGGACACTAAAATGAGGTCATCACAACTGAAGAAATGGACTACTTGTGGGATCAACTCCAAAGATGTCCACATACCAAGACTGGTCTAGTGCTTTCAATATTGATTGTACTAACCTAATAGGAAGATCAACACATTTTCAGTTCTCATATGACACAGTACCTTTGATATGGTCACTTAACAAAAAGGTGACTACATTAAGCTCTCTTTTCTGGCAGGGTCAATTGTTGGTTCATACTTAGAGTATATATGCATTTAGTGAATTTGTTTCACACTAGCTTTTATGCCTCTAAAAATTAAATCAGCATTCATGTTCTAAGGTATCTTTGTTTTTGAGCATGAAATAACTGATAGTATCACCATGAATCACTTTCTGTAGAAGTCATACCATGAGAATGAAATGACCCACCAAAATTACATCTTGAAAAAAGCTGAAATATTCTGCTCAATGCAAAGCTAAAATGCCAGGTTTAGGAGCAGTGCCCTGAAATCTAGCATCAAAATTCTTTAAAGAATCAGAATAAAATACCCTGTATGTTGTTGAGTCCCAGCAGGAAGAGCACATGTATATAATACTTCATAAAATTATTTCTTATGTATACTAAATTATATCTCCAGAAGTTCATTCATCAAGCCTGTTTTTGACCACATACTTTTATTAGTTCTTTCACAAAATATCTTACCTTTCTATCTTCTAAAAGCACCATATGCTTTTCATTCACTGTGTATACATATATTTGACATCTAATGTACACAAGGGACCAATTTAGGTTCTGTGGATGCCTTAGTGAATAGAAAACACAATGCACCTGCTCTCCTTCAATGATATTTTAAAAGAAAGTGATGGATGTTGAATGATTAAAGTGAACATGAGTATTCAACATAGAGATGAAAATCCAAAAGGGAGAAGTTGTTTCAGATGAGGTAGACAAGGAGATCAGCATTCAGTTTGGAGTAGAACAAGCCTTGAGACCTGTAAGACATAAAGATCTTGTGGAAGTATTCTCAGTAATTATAAGCCATAAATAATAAATAGTTTGAAACAAAGTTAAAAGTAAAATTCATAGAACCAAGCAGTGACATTGAAGGAGCCACAGTCTAGTAAAGAGAGATAAGTGAAGAGAGATCACACTATAGGTAGTTTGATAGGTGTCAGGGTGATTTCCAATATCATTAATAAGTCGGTATAGTAAACACTGAATTACCCTAGGTAACCTTGTTCCCATACAGAGATTTTCTAACTACCTATTAGTATCATTTTATACAAAGCAGCAGGCTCAAGCTGAGGCTTTACCATACAAACAGGATACTAGATTAAAACTATAAGTTCTTCTGGAGGGTAAGAGAGGAGACACAGAAGTATTTGTGGTTTATAGAATTCTTTATGCTTTACGCACAACCAGAATTCTAGTTTCACTGGTGCTCTCCTACAAATATATATATATATATATATATATATATATATATATATATATATATATATACTAGTTCTTCCATTGTTGTTGAAACAGACTATTTTGTGGCGTTTTACATCCTTTTCCTCACTCCTTTTTCTAAGCATTAACGATTTCAGGGTAGAGTAATCCTAAAATATATTTGCTTTGTATTGGTTTAGCTTTGTCTGAGAGTTATGCAGAGATCATAGCAGAACAGCTTGTGATATCTGATAGGAAGCAGAGATAGAATTGAAGGTCACCAAGATCCCCTTCAGTCAGGGACATCCTCTCTGACACATTCCCAATCATCTTAAAGGTAGTTCATACATTTGTATAATGGACATCATAGCCTTCTGGATTAATTGTAGGAGATGGATGTGAGCAAAAGCTCTCAGCTCTGTGAATAAAGGTAATGCCATGGCTATCCCAATCTACCCTCCTGTGGAGTTAGCAAATTGTCTCTAAATGGATTTGAAGCTCCTATGATGCCATTAAGTGTTACCTCGGAAGCAATTTATTAAATGGAACCTGGTGCAGTGACTCCAGCATTTGAATGAAGCACCTGACCCACAGAGCAAAGCTTGTTATCCTCTCTTACCAGTAACCTCAGCAGCACAAGATGAGAAAATGTAAAAAGGAAAACAACTTACAAATTCATATTTGCCTTACACAGTGTGGTTATATTCTCATAACCACTTTCTGTGGGCTGGATGGAAAAGGGTCCCAATAGGTTCCCATGTTTGAATACTCAGTATCCAGACAGGGGTGCTGTTTTTGGAGGTGGCAGAATCTTTAGGATGTGGCTTTACTTGTAGGAAAGATTGACTAAGAGGCAGGCACTGGGGAACACAACCTAATCTCACCCTTGACTCTTCTCTCTCTCTCTCTCTCTCTCTCTCTCTCTCTCTCTCTCTCTCTATCTCTATCTCTATCTCTATCTCTATCTCTATCTCTATCTCTCTCCCCTTTCTGTTATGCTAAGATGTGCAGAAGCAATCTTAGATTCCTTTCATCATGGCAAAGAGTTAGTACACCTGTGATGCCTTCCCTTGCCAAACTATGAGCCAAAATGCAGCCTCCTGGCCTCATGCCATTAGCTAAAATATATCTTTTCCTCTTCAGTTACTTTTTGTCAGCTATTTCATCAGGACAGTGTCAGAAATAATACATACAGAATGTTGGCACCGAGAAGTGAAAGCTTTGCTATAATTATGCTGACCATGTCGGGTGTTTTAGGCTGTTGGAGTTGGTTCATAGGATGGATATAGAAGAGTTTTGGTCCATGGCATAGAGGACAACTAGAATACTGTGAATAGTTTTGTGTGAATTATGTCACCAATTCAAAGCAGAATGCCCATAGAAGCACACAGTTAAGACCTTATTATTGAGGTTTCCCCCAAAAGCAATGATTCTATGAGGAACTGGGCTCTCATAGAAATGCCCCTGCAGGGAAGAAAGCAGCATGTAGCCCTTATCATGAGAATTTGCCTGAGGCAAGTTTTGCATGGGTCCTGAATAATGGACTAAGATGTTAGATGAAGAAAACCCAAGACAGCACAACAAGAAGTCTGTGTGATGACTAGTGCAGCTTACTCTTGCCCAGATACATGATGAACAAATGAGGCAGAAACATCTGAAATTTGTACATTTGGGTGAGGAAAGGAACATGAAGTTACAGACAGTCAGCAAGGTGTGTGCTGACAAAGGAGGTGTAGATTTTATAGAGATTAGGATCCTTAACTAGAAACACTGAACATGGCAAAATAATATTAAGAAGTGTGTCTTTAAGGCAAGATCTTATAAAGGAGCTGTTCTGAGGGAATTCGAAGAGTCCACATCCAATAGATAGACGGCCTCAAGTTACACAACAGATGGGGTAACTAATCTACAGTCAAAATTTCTGACCCAGAATTGTTCCTATCTAAAACAACTGCAGAGAAAAAAATGGAGAAGAAACTGAGGGAAAAGCAGTCAAATGACCAACTGAACTTGGGATCCACCTATTGGAGGTGAACCAAGGCCTGACACTATTACTAATGCTATCATGTGTTTACAGAGGGTGCCTGGCATGGCTGTCCTCTGAGAGGCCCTACCAGCAGCTTACTGAGACAGATGCAGATACTTAGAGGCAGATATTGGACTTAAGACAGGGACCCCTTTGTCAGGACTGATGAATGACAAAGCTGAAGTGGAGGATGACCCCATAAGAAGACCAGCAGTGACAACTAACCTGGACCCCAGGGAGTTCCCAGACGCTGAACCACCAACATGGCAACATACACAGGCTGGTCAGAAGCCCCAGACCTGGAGGATTGCCTGGTCTGGCCTCAGTGAGAAAAGATGTGCCTAGAGAGAGACTTGAGGCCACAGGGAAGGGGGATGCCTGGTGGGTGTCCGGGTAGAGCACCCTTCTCAGAGACAAAGGGGAAGAGGAATGGGAAAAGGAACTGTGGGAAGGGGGACAGAGAGGGGGACAACAGCTGGAAAGTAAATAAATAAAATAATTTTTAAAAATGCAAACTCACTGAAAAAAAGTTGACTTAAAAGGAAAGTGCTGTATCAGACAAAGCGTCTGGAGCACCCTTCTGAAGCATGGTCTCCCAAGGCACAGATGCTCAATTGGTGGGTCGTGACCCCTTTAATTGAATGAGGAAGACACCTAAATTTGGCATCAGTAAAAGATTTTTCAAGTATGTGATGACAAAAACCTCCAAATCAAACATCAAATAGCCCTAAGTGCTCACCAGTGTTCCTTGGTGCATCTTCACTGGTCCATAGATTCAGAAGTGGTCTGCAGTGCGCATATCATCGCACCAAGCAGAGGCAATAAATGGAAGCTGAAATATCTCAGCTCAGACTGTAGAATTTCTTATGTTATGAGCTGCAGTGTTGTACAGCAAATACCTGTCTCCACTTTTATAAAAACATAATGGTCTAATTGCAGAAAATTAAGACTATTCTCCTTGTAAGTATAAAATTGGCATAACTTTGGATTGCATTATGTTAGAATGTTTGACTTTTACAAATTGTTTCTTAAGTTCAATTCACTTTAAATCTCATAAATCATTGTTAAATTAATTTGGCTTGGAAAAAGCAAAAAATTCTAACAATGTTTTGAAGTGCTACTCAAACTATTCCAGCTATCTTGTATTATATAGTTATACAAAATGGTATTTTGAACATTGATGAATGTAATCAAAGTAATGATCAACTCCAAATAGGGTTGACAATGCTGTGTCCTAAAATATCAAATATCCAGCCAAAGTGTATTCCTTTATGTAAAAATAAGCTAATAAATCCATGTTATTAGTATATCAATTTGTTTTTATCTTTACATGGAAAACTATATGTACACCAAGAATTTTTTTTATTAATCATTGGATATGTTTATATCTCAAATGATATTCCACTTCCTGGTTCCCCCCTCCACCAACACCCCCCACATCCAATCAGACCAAAGACATCTTGCATTGTTACCAGTTTGGCATTAGCCATGAGATACTGGAATGTAACATGCAAGTTTAATTGTCATGGAGAGTTTTTTGAAGGTGAAGTCTAAATTGCTATAAAAAAGAACAATGTATTGGAAATATAAGAAATGTAACATTTACTGAGGAAAGTTGTCAAAACCTACTGAAGACAGCCACCAAAGCCACAGTGCTGGTCAGGTAGGGCATATAAATATATAAATATATATATATATATATATATATATATATATATATATATATATATATATATATTAATTACTTCAAAGTGCCCCAGATACATATTGTGGGACTACAGGATTTAGTATTTGCCCTGCTGGATTTCATATTTTATTTAGTCTCCTCCTTTTCCACAATCCTTTCAAGCTTTCCTTTTGGCAATGGGAGTATTTATTCTAACCAATTTTACGTGGGGAAAATGGAACTTGGTTTTGATTTTACCTGGGGCTTAAAGTTAATGGATTACCTTAAGTTTTAGAAAAGACTGAGTTTTGGAAATGTGAAGTGTTGGAAGTGAAAGACCATAGGACTTTGTGTGATGGAACAAAAGCCTTTTGCCTCATGGGATGACCATGAGACCTATGGGACAAGGGGCATAATATGACTTAAATAAAAATGTCTCCAACAGGTTCACATGTTGACTACTAGTTCATAACACATGGCTCAATTTGGGAGACTGTGGGGCATTTAGAAGATAGAGACTTGCCAGAAGTAGGTCAGTATGGTCCAGGGATTATTTCAAAGCCCTGCCTTAAATCCATTGCCTGTTTCATCTTCTGATGCTGCTAAGATATGAGAAAGCAGCTTCATGCTTCTGTGGCCATAGTCCTGATCCTCTCCCTCTGACATGTCTTCCTGCTGCGGTGGCTTGTGCCCTCCACCCATGAACCAAAAATACACCATTCCTCCTTTACATTGTTCTGAATCAAGTGTTTGAACTGAGCAATGAGAAAAGTAACTGATCCATATATCAGTTTTCTTGTAAAATTCATACCCTTAAGTAAAAGTACTATGGCTGACTTCACATATTTATAAATCATATCACATATATATCATACACTCATATATAATAATATTATACATAAACAAAAACATGAGTGTCTGCTTATGTATGTGTGTGTGTGTGTGTGTGTATGTGTGTGTGCGCGCGCACGTGCGCATGTGTAATGTGTGTGGGGTGTATGAGAGAGAGAAGAGCAGAGACAAAAGAGAAGTAAAAAAAAAAAAGAACACTTGTAAATTTTCACACTTGGTCTTTTTCCCTATGTTTGGTAATGCTTGTGTTTGTTATTTGACTGTGAGGAAGAAATTTCCTAAGTTGCTTTAGAGAAAATGTCTGTGCAGTAAATCTTTGGACCGCCTATGTATATGAAGAAAAATTATTCTACTAAGTCATACAGGAAGACTTACTGATTTCTTCATGGTTGGTTACAATTTCTTGTTGCCTATCATTAGGAAGTTGGTATTTTTAAAAGTTCTGTTTGACTTTTTGCCTCATAAGAAAGGTTTAGTTTATAGATTCCAGGTTAGTGTTCATAATCTCAGGGATCTCAAGGCAGGAATTTACAGTGCTTCTATTTCCTACCTGCATGAATATATCAGAAACCACACTGGTCAGACTGCAAGCTATTAACTGGACTTAATTTCCTTAGTTATCAAAACATATATGCATAGTTTAGATTATTATCATTCACTATTTCATGGAGAATGAGATCGACTTTAGGAAATTTAATACTTCAATCAAATTTATTCAACTAATAACTAACGAAGGTTTAAACCTAGTTATTTTTGTTTGCACAGCCTGTACCTGCTATATCAATATGGTTTTTCACTTTAACTGCCTTAACTGTCTCTCTCCGCTATTAATACTATGTTTATTATCAACAGCAGCAGCAGCATTGTCATTCTCATCATCATCTTCACCATAATCACCACCAGCAGCACCATTATACCCTAATGTTGGCCCATTACCCCATTCTCTATCATCACTTATCAGATAGCTTTTATGGAGTTCATATCACAATTCTTAATTGATTTCCCTTTGATAACACTATAAAGTGGCTGCTATTACCTAAGTTACATAGAGTAATGGAATTAGTCCAATATGACACTTATATTTTGTCTCAGAATCATACAAAAGGAAAGATTCTATGTGTGATCTCATGAGTTACAGAGCACTTGTCTGTAAATAAAGGAACAATAAAGCAAATTTAAAGCTAAAAGAATCAGAAAATAGAAAAGAGAAAATAATGTGTGCAAGGTGTAACATTTTAATCTCTATAGTTGCATCCATTTGCCTGAAAATGTTATAATGTCATTTTTTAAGCAGCTGAGTAGGAGAGGATCTAGGGGAGAGGAGAGGTGAGAGATTTAGAAGTGGAGGGAGGAAAACTGGTTGGGATACATGGTATTAGAGAAGAGTCTATTTTCCAAAAAATTAGTCTCTTTTATAAATAAGAAATAAGTACATGGTTGGATGCGATGACAAAAACCTTTAATCCCAGTACTTGGGAGGCAGAGGAAAGGTAGATCTCTGTAAGTTCAAGGCAGCCTTGTCTACATAGTGAATTCCAGGACAACATGGGACCTTGTCTGGTAAAAAGACACGTCTATATGAAACCATTCACTTGTCTTAGTGTCAGTAAAATTATTTCAATCATAGACCCAGATAACTAACAGAATGGATTCCAGGGAAAAAGCAATTAATAGATATTTACTTACCAATTTTTTAAAAATGAAGAAATCAACACCCATTCAAAACATATTGAAGTCCTGTGTCTTTCAATATGTAGGTTAATAATTATATTTATCCATAAATTATATTTATTATCTTGTTGTAAAAATGGGCTATGTAAAGCTGTGACAGTAAGTAGCCTTCAGTTTTCAGTGGCTCCAAAATATATGTAAAACTATATTTATTACACATCCAAAATTTGTTTTTGTCTCTTTGTTAAGATTTGCTTTATATTTAGTTGTGTGTAGATATACACATTTGTTCATCTTGCCTTAGAAACCAAAAGAAAGGTATTAGGTCCTGTAGAGCTGTAGTTACAGATAGCTCAGCTCCACCAAATATGATCTCCAGGAACAGAACTCAGGTCTTCTGAGAAGCAAACTTGTATATTCTGTAAGAACAGCACATGCTCTCAATCACTGAGCATATCTACAGTACAAAGAATTTGTTAGGTCTTGGTTACTTTAATACAACCAGAGACAAGCTCTGATTAAATTGTGATATAACTAATACCTATATGGGTATTTTGAGTAATATTATTGATATATAAGGAACTCAAAGTCATAAATTGATGTTACAAAGGATTTACTAGTAAATTTATTTAGAAGATATAAAGGCACATGAGGTAGAATTTAGTTAAAGGAGGGCTGCTTCTAAAAGACTTGACAGATAATCTGTTAACCAGGCCTATTAGAAACCAGCAAAATGTACCATGCTAGGGTATAAAAGTGTTCTCACCATAACTGACTAGATATTAGACACTATTTTTTTTATTAGATATTTTCTTAATTTACATTTCAAATGCTATCCTGAAAGTTCCCTCTACCCTCCCCCCGCCTTGCTCCCCTACCACCCACTCCCACTTCTTGGCCCTGGTGTTCCCCTGTTTGGGGCATATAAAGTTTTCAATACCAAGGGGCCTCTCTTCCCAATGATGACCGACTAGGCCATCTTCTGCTACATATGCAGCTAGAGACATGAGCTCTGGGGGTTCTGGTTAGTTCATATTGTTGTTCCTCTTATAGGGTTGCAGACCCCTTCAACTCCTTTGGTACTTTTTCTAGCTTCTCCATTGGGAGCCCTGTGTTCCATCCTATAGATGACTGTGAGCATCCACTTCTTTATTTGCCAGGCACTGGCATAGCCTAATATAAGACAGCTATATCAGGGTCCCTTCAGCAAATTCTTGTGGTGCTATGCAATAGTTTGTGAGAAATTGGACATAGTACTACCGGAGAATCCAGCAATACTTCTCCTGGGCATATACACAGAAGATGTTCCAACTGGTAATAAGAACACATGCTCCCCTATGTTCATAGCAGCCTTATTTGGAGCTAAGATGAAAGAATGGACTATCCAGAGACTACCCCACCCAGGGATCCATTCCATAATCAATCACCAAACTTAGACACTATTACTAAAGTACGTACCTATTACAGGCAGCTCAAGAGAGCAGATCAGGCTTCCAACCAAGATTAATTCCTAGCCTGCCTTAAGTCTCCAGTCCTTTTCTTGAGAAAAGTATAATTCTGCCAGGTGGGCAAGATGGCCCTTGCTTTCATCTATTTGACATTGAACAAGAGTGTACTTAAAATAATCCTGGCAATATGCAATATCATTGCTATGAATCTCCCATATGCCTAAGTGCCCAGACTTGTAGTCTCCTGTCCCTGTTTAAACCATTTAAAGTGTAACCAGTGTCAAAGACCTAATGGAGATTTGAGGATAGCAGCATACATGGAATTCATAAACCTAAGGTGTACGTAAGTTAGCAAAATTTTCCATTCAAAGTAGTATCCTTTTTGGGCATAAGCCAAAGCTGGGCATGTGCTATATACTAAGAGCTTTTTCCAATATTAATCTCTAAATGTGCTCACTGGATTCTCATTATGAAGGTCTATTAATTCTAGAATATTATGACTAGTGTTAATCATAAGCTTAACACGAATTATAATCATGTAGAAAGGGCATCTCAATGAAGAATAATATTGATCAAGTTGATCTGTGTGCATATCTAAAGGGTATTTTCTTGATTTTGTTACTCGATGTGAGAAGACTCATCTCCTATGAGTGACACCATTCCCTAACTGAGACCAAGTGCAGAGTAAAAGAAGAGAAAATGAACTAAACATAACTTGATGCACTGATTCAATTCTATCTTTCCTTGATGGAATATGTTCATCTGCTTCAAGCTCCTGCCACTTTGACTATCTTGAAATGATGGATTATAACTGGGAAACACATAATGATAAACTAAAAACCTCACTTACTAAGCAAAGCCCTAAGTGTCAAACATTTCCATAGACATCAGTACATGCACTCCAATGACTTAGTGAAATTGTTTTTCTCACCTACACAGAGAGTCCAAAGTTTTACCACACAAAAGTTGACCTCACTCTTGAGCCTTGAAGCCCTGTTGAAATATCACCCTTAGGTTTAATGAAGTCTCCCAAAGTTTGTATGAATTTTTTTGGCTAGACTATATAAGAAAGCATCTATATATTAAAATCCCAAATGAAAACTAATATGAATATTTACCCTCTATAAGGCTATGCTGGTTCATCAAATAAGAAGACATTCTGGAAAACCAACATTCATCATGAATTAGCACCAGAGCAAAGGACAAAGTAGTAACAATCCCCATGAAACCCAATGAGCTGCTCTCATCATATCTACATTTTAGATGAGGATTTAGAGAAGAGCAGAGTGGGTTTTTATAATGGTCAGAAGTGTCACATCATACTTTACTCCTACAAAATCCTGCACTGATCCTGCAGACCCATCATGTTTATGAGCCTCTACACACTCTGTAGACCATGTCTGTCTGTGTCCTTCACTGGAACTTGGTCATCTATCTTCATGATTTATGTAATACAGTCTGAGGTGCTTCTTAGAGACAGAGAATAAATACATGGTCTGATAACCTAAAATTTGGGGGTGAAATAAGACTAAGATGAAAATTGTTTAATATATGCTTTAGGAGTATCTTTGAAGGTATCACTAGATTGTGGGTAAATCCACAAATGTGTTGATGTTGGTGGGATAAACTTAGGAAGTGAACATTCTGTTAGGGTATCAGATGGATGGTCTTGGACACATAGTAACCTTAAGAATTAATATTTCTCTGAACTAACTTTTAAAATAAATCTGAAAAAATTAATCATTCTTTAACTTAGTTCTCTTCTTAAAAGTAGGATAAAACAGAATGGAAACATCATGGCATTTGGAAACATACAAATCTAAAAGTCTTTAGGCTTCTGCTCCACTTAAAAAAAAAAAAACAAAAGAGAGAGAAAGTCCATGTTGATAATATACTACATTCTCTTTTTCTCCTGGAAAAGGAGATAACAGGATCAAGGATGGGGAAAGAAAGTCCACCTTGATGTGTAATTCTTTGGTCTAAGCACTCAGGAGGCTGAGGTCAAAGATAGCCTCAACCATTATCTCCAAAACAAAATGTATGTAAGGGCATAGGAAGGATATCTCCGTGTGGAGGAAAAAAGTTCCTTGCAATGTATTTTCCATGCCCTTCTTTCCCATGGTACCCTGTAAGTTCATTCACAATGAGGGTAACTTACTAGTGAAACGAATTGCTTAGTCTAGTTCTATACTCATAAAATTTTGGAAAATGGGGGGAAGATTCCGTGCCATTACCATTGAGAAGAGATAGGGATTTCCTGACGTCGATGCTAAGGGAATAAAGCACACAGTGTTTTGCCTACTCCCTGCCGAGAGCTGACAGAATCAATCCTGGGAGACTGTGGACAAAATTATTTACCAGGGTCTGAAAACTTAGCTTATCTGCAGGCTAGGGTTTAACTGTAATTGTCTACATTAAGCCTGCCGAGGATATAGGCTCTGTGTTTCAGAATGGGCCCAAGAATAACTACATTCAACCATTACAATTCTTTCCATTATGAATACAACACCCTAGAGCAGATTTCTCAGGGTCCTGACAACCTGAATTACTGTCTCTTCCTACTCTGCTGCTTGAGCCTCAGCCTACAATGAAAGGACTTTAAACAATGCCACATCTTCATACACAGACTGAGCTTACAGAACCTCATCTGGAGACCACTGGTAACTTAAAAATAAATGCTGGGAGTAAAGGCACAGGTTTTGGGGTTCTCACCATTTTTGGGCTCTTGCAAATGACTCTTATGACCTTAGTAAAGGCACTTCTATGTATATGGGAATATTTTGCTGATCACGGTATAATAAAGAATGAACGAAGACCTTAGAATGCTTAATAACATTTCCAATTCCTCTCTAATTTCAATTTAACAAATATTCATAGACTTTACACTGATACAGTCACTGCCACACAGTCCCATCTGTATAGTTTATTTTTTATTCTGTTGAAAACCAGATTCAGGTAATTTTCATGCAATTTTTAGCACAAAATCATGAGACTGGGAGCTACTGGCCCCAGCTTCTGCATAAAACTTCATCATTAAATATTTCTGTGATCTTTGAAAAGTCACATCAGCCATCTGGGCTTTATTTTCTTCATCTGAGAAGAGGAGAAAATGAGGATTATTCTGACAGCTCATAGGTAGTCTGAAAGTATTCTATCACCCCAGTCCTTAAAATAAGTATGTACTGAGACATATTTTTATGCCAAGTAATGTAAAATGAATTAAGGCTACAGAAAATATAAATAGC
Organism: Mus minutoides; assembly: GCA_902729485.2. NCBI lineage: Eukaryota > Metazoa > Chordata > Mammalia > Rodentia > Muridae > Mus > Mus minutoides. Next base: position 1,057,820 of record LR749946.1, read on the forward strand.
CTGTGACCTTATTTAAATAAAAAATGGTAGTTGTGTTTGTCTCCATTTGACTGTGTCTTGCTCAGGCCTTTTTTTTTTTTTTTTTTTTTTTTTTTTTTTTTTTTTTTTTTTTTTTTTTTTTTTTTTTTTTTTTTTTTTTTTTTTTTTTTTTCTGGTACAGAGTAAGGATTTTGTCCTTATCTCTGTTGTCTGAAAGGATGAATGTCTTCTAAGTAGGACATTATTAGACTGCTCAGGAATCATTGACTGGCATGCTTCTGGTTCTATATCCCAACAGGTACCCCCAAAAGACAGCATGAACACCACTTTCCACTTTATTTCTATTTCAGGTGCAAGTCTGTTCCCCACATACAGGATACAAACGAATTTTTACATGAAAAAAAAAATCTAATTGGTTTAGTTCTAGATACTATCTTTAGATAAGTACTCACCAGATGGTTGGTGGGTTTGCTTTGTTTGTAATGTTGAATATTATAAAGAGTATATTTAATTAGCAATTTCCTCTATTGTAGGTAGGCAATGTTATAATCCTTATTAGTCTTGGCTCATGTAACTTGGCATTGTGAAGTAGACGTTACCAAATGCAGGATGATAAGACAATCAGGGTTTGAGACCTCCCACAAGCTTCTGCAATTACGAGGGAAAGAACACGGTACAGAAGTCATTCCCTCCAAAAGAATGAGAATTACATACAGCCAACTGTGAGTATTGAGAGAAATACAGACTAAATCTGCCAACATTTGGCCAACTCTCAAATTCATAAGCAAGAATAAACCAACATTATATCCTACATATTTCAGGGTACTTTGTTTTGCAATTCTGTGATAATGAACAGGACTGGATACATAGAAAAGCACATGGATAATTTCCTTAGACACAATGTGTCTCATGACCCTCTCCTTTCCCCTCTCCTTATCTCACCTCCTCTCCCTCTCCCTCTCCCTCTCCCTCTCCCTCTTCCTCTCCCTCTCCCTTTCCCCACCCCTCTCTCTCTGGCTGGTGGAATATAGTCATACAATAAAGACAAGCTGAGATAGCATAAGGTATTTAGAGCTTAGGATATAGAGGAAACGAATATTCTCACTCCCATGGAGGGATGATCCATCCAGTATGATGAACAGAGAAAAAAGAGGATGCTGAAAAAGAACATGTGCCATGGGTTGCAAGGAATATTACTTGAGGGTCAATGATGAAGACCACCTCAAAGACGACCTCATTAAATCTACAGTTGAGATGGACTCCAGTATAAACTATTAAGAAGTGGCGATGTCTAGGTGAAATTTTTGTCAAAAGAAGAAACAGGAAAGTACAGTCCAAGTAGAGATGATAAGGCACAGTCTGGGTAATGAATCCAGCCTCACCAGTAACTGAAAGCAGGTCATGATGAAAAGGAAGAAAAAGAAACACCCTCAAACTATAAAATCTAAACTGTACCATAGTCACAAGATGATTCTTTGGGTATCAAACCATCTAGGATAATAATTGGCATAGTACTTATGTTCTTTAAGACTGTTTCTTTATTTGTAAAATGGGAGAAAACATTCATTCCTTGACAAGTTGTTATAAATATGAGAGTTAATGAAAATTAAAGAAACTTCAGAGTGGTAGCTGATGGTGACCAGGAAGTTAATAAATGCATGAGAAGAGGAGGAGAGAACAGCAAGGACGAGACCAAAGCATGACACTGGTATTTCCAGGGTTGGTCAGTGCAGTGATTGAATCTCCTGTGGACTCCTCAACATGGATTTGATCACAGACCTATCAGAACGATACTGCAAAGATTATCGATCACCAGTGGTACTTTATCAGAAAGATTACTGTGTAGACATTCAACACTGCTCTCCTCAGACTTATGCCACCTCTGCAACCTCTTATCCCTTGTAATGTTAATCTTCATTTTTCAACTTGCTTGGATTTTGAATGTCTGGGAGACATGTATCACATGTGCTTTCGTCAATTTTTCTGGAGTTTAGGAGAGGAGGGAAGACCCATCTGAATATAGACAGCAACATCATAGAGACTGGGAACCCAGGGTAACTTTTAACGGAGAAAGCAAGCTGAACAGCAATATTTATTTCTCTCAGCTTCCTAAACACCTCAAATTCCAGCTACAAGGACACATGTGCCACTGTGAACTGTAATTTCAAAGCATGAGCTTTTAACAAATCCTTCCTTTGTCAAAGATCAAGTGACCATAGGTATGTGTGTTCATTTCTGAATCTTCAATTCTATTCCATTGATCTACTGTCTGTAACTGTACCAGTACTATGCAGTTTTGATCATAATTGCTCTGTAGTACAGCTTGAGGTCAGGCATGATGATTCCACCAGAGGTTTTTATATTGTTGAGAATAGATTTTGCTATCCTAGGTTTTTTTGTTATTCCAGATAAATTTGCAAATTGCCTTTCTAACTCTGTGAAGAAGTGAGTTGGAATTTTGATGGGGATTATATTATATCTATAGATTGCTTTCAGCAAGATATTCATTTTACTATGTAAATTCTGCCAATCCATGAGCATGGGAGATCTTTCCATCTTCTGAGATCTTCTTTGTTTTCTTTCTTCAGAGTTGAAGTTCTTGTCATACAGGTCTTTCACTTCTTTAGTTAGAGTCACACCAAGGTATTTTATAATTTTTGTGAATATTGTGAAGGGTTTTGTTTCCCTAATTTCTTTCTCATCCAGTTTATCCTTTGTGTAGAGAAAGGCCACTGATTTGTTTGAGTTAATTTTATGTCCAGCTACTGCTCTGAAGCTGTTTATCAGGTTTAGGAGTTCTCTGTTGGAATTTTTGGGGTCACTTCTATATACTATCATATCATCTGAAAATAGTGATATTTTGACTTCTTCATTTCCAATTTGTATTCCTTTGATCTCCTTTTGTTGTCTAATTGCGCTGGCTAGGACATCAAGTACTGTACTGTATAGGTAGGGAGAGAGTGGGCAGCCTTGTCTTGTTCCTGATTTTAGTGGGATTGCTTCAAGTTTTTCTCCATTTAGTTTGATGGTGGCTGCTGGTTTGCTGTTTATCACCTTTATTATGTTTAGGTATGGGCCTTGATTTCCTGATCTTTCCAAGACTTTTATCATGAATGGGTGTTAGACTTTGTCAAAAGCTTCCTCAGCATCTAATGAGATGATCATGTGTTTTTTGTCTTTGAGTTTGTTTATATAGTGGATTATGTTGATGGATTTCCATGTATTGAAACATCCCTGCATCCCTGGGATGAAACCTACTTGATCATGATGGATGATTGTTTTGATGTATTCTTAGATTCAGTTTGCGATAATTTTATTGAGTATTTTTGCATCGATATTCATAAGGGAAATTGGTCTGAAGTTCTATTTCTGTTTTTGGGTCATTGTGTGGCTTAGGTATCAGAGTAATTGTGGCTTCATAGAACTAATTGGGTAGAGTACCTTCTGTTTCTATTTTGTGGAATAGTTTGAGGAGTATTGAAATTACATCATCTTTGAAGGTCTGGAAGAACTATGCACTAAACCTATCAGGTCCTGTGATTTTTTTTTTTTTTTTTTTGGTTGAGAGACTATTAATGACTCTTTCTATTTCTTTAGAGGATATGGGACTATTTAGATCATTAATCTGTTCCTGATTTGACTTTGGCACCTGGTGTCTGTCTAGAAAATTGTCCATTTCATCCATGTTTTTCAGTTTTTTTGAGTATAGGCTTTTGTAGTAGGATATGATGATTTTTGGGATTTCCTCAGATTCTGTTCTTATGTCTCCCTTTTCATTTCTGATTTTGTTAATTAGTATACCATCCAGTGGAAAGAAGACAGCATTTTCAACAAATGTTGCTGGCTCAACTGGTGGTTAGCATATAGAATAATATGAATTGATACATTCTTATATCCTTCTACAAAGATCGAGTCTAAGTGGATCAAGGGACTCCACATAAAACCATAGACATTGCTGTGTGTGGTAGCACACACCTTTAATCTCAGCACTTGGGAAGCAGAGGAAGGCAAATTTCTGAGTTCAAGGCCAGCCTTGTCTACAGAGTGAGTTCCAGGACAGCCAAGGCTACACAGAGAAAGCATGTCTCAAAAATACATACATACATACATACATACATACATACATACATACATAGACACTGAAACTTATACAGGAGAAAGTGCAGAAGTGCCTTGACGATATGGGCACAGGGAAAAAAATCCTGTACAGAGCAGCAATGGCTCTGTAAAGATCAATAATCAACAATTGGGACCTTATAAAATTGCAAAGCTTCTGTAAGCAAAAAATACTGTCAATAAGACAAAATGGCAACCAACAAATTGAGTAAAGATCTTTACCAATGCTAAATCCGATAGGGAACTAATATCCAATATATATAAAGACTCAAGGAGTTGGATCCCTGAAAACCAAATAACCCTTCTAAAAAAATGAAGTACAGAGCTAAACAAAAAATTCTCAACTGAGGATTACTGAATGACTGAGAAGCATCTGAAAAAATGTTCAACATCCTTAATCATCAGGGAAATGCAAATAAAAAAAATTCTGAGATTCTACCTCACACCAGTCAGAATGGCTAAGATAAAAAACTCAGGTGACAGCAGATGCTGGCATGGATGTGGAAAAAGAACAACACACCTTCATTGCTGGTTGGAGTGCAAGCGTGGCGGTCCTCAGAAAATTGGACATAGTTCTACCAGAAGATCCAGCAATACCACTCCTGGGCATATTATCAGAAGATGCTTCAACTTGTAATAAACATATGCTCCACTATGTTTATACCAGCCTTATTTATAATAGCCTGTAATAGCTGGAGGCTCAAAAGAACCCAGATGTCCCTCAACAGAGGAATGGAAACAGATAATGTGGTACATTTACACAATGGAGTACAATGCAGCTATTAAAAACAATGAATGCATGAAATTCTTAGACAAATGGATGGATCTGGAGGATATCATCCTGGGTGAGGTAACTCAACCACAACAGAACACACATGATTTGCAATCACTGATAAGTGGATATTAGCCCAGAAGCTCAGACTACACAAGATACAATTTGCATAACACATGAGACTCAAGAAGGAAGACCAAAGTGTCGACACTTTAATCCTTTTGTGAAGGGGGAACAAAATACCCATGGTAGGAGTTACAGGAACAAAGTTCTGAGTTGAAACTGAAGACATGCAGTGCGGTGGTGGTGCACGCCTTTGATCTCAGCACTTGGCAGGCAGAGGCAGGCAGATTTCTGAGTTTGAGGCCAGCCTGGTCTACAAACTTAGTTCCAGGACAGCAAGTGCTATACAGAGAAACCCTGTCTCAAAAAGAAAGAAAGAAAGAAAGAAAGAAAGAAAGAAAGAAAGAGAGAGAGAGAGAGAGAGAGAGAGAGAGAGAGAGAGAGAGAGAGAGGAAGGAAGGAAGGAAGGAAGGAAGGGAGGAAGGAAGGAAGGAAGGAAGGAAGGAAGGAAGGAAGGAAGGAACTGAAGAACTGAAGACATGACTATACACAAACTGTCCCACCTGGGGATCCATCCCATAAATAACCACTATACCCAGACACTAGTGCAAATGCCAACAAGAGCTTGCTGACAGGAGGCTGATGTAGCTGTCTCCTGAGAGGCTCTGCCAGTGCCTGACTAATTCAGAAGTGGATGCTCATAGTCATCCATTAGATGGAGCATAGGGTCCCCAAAGAAGGAGCTAGAGAAAGTACTCAAGGAGCTTCAGTGGTTTGCAGCCCCCTAGGAGGTACAACAATATGAACTAACCAGTAAGCCCAGAGCTCCCTGGGACTAAACCACCAATCAAAAACAAAAACAAAAACAAAAACAAAAAAAAAAACAAAACAAACAACAACAACAACAACAACAAAAAAAAACACTTGGAGAGACTCATGGCTCTGGCTGCATATGTAGCATAGGATGGCCTAGTGGGTCATCAATTGGAGGAGAGTCCCTTGGTCCTGTGAAGGTTCTATGCCCCATTATAGTGGAATGCCTGGGCCAGGAAGCATGAGTAGGTGGGTTGGGGAGCAGGGGGAGAGGTGAGAGGATAGGCGATTTTTGAGAGGAAAGTAGGAAAGGGGATAACATTTGAAATGTAAATAAAGTATCTAATTAAAAAACATACAAAAAAATCCTGTCTTTCATAAGTAGATTTTTCCATACATTTGTCATAGCTAAGAGAAAAAGTAACTGAATCTTTATGTCAAGAGAAGGATTATTCTCATAATAAATCTAAGCATGAGGTTCATAGGCTTTTGGAGCTAGTTTGTGAGAAAACCATTGAAGAATCTGGATCTGTGATCTCAAGAAGCCTTGTTTTTTTTTCCCACATTTTTTATTAGATATTTTCTTTATTTACATTTCAAGTGCTATCCCATAAGTCCCCTACTATACCCTCCCCTGCCATGCTCCCCTACCCACCCACTCACACTACTTGGCCCTGGCATTCCCCTGTGGCCTTCCAGATTGAATGGTAATGTGTCCTAAGATAGGAATGTGTCCTAAGCCCTGGAGCCACACAGTTCTGTGGGGAGAAACCATCCAAATGGAAGGGCATCCTGACACATGGGGGCAGAGGAACCACAGAGTTCTGATAGGAAGCCTTCCTCCAGAGGTATTGCGGTTCCCTCAGGAGAGTATCCCCAGCTGAACTGAGGAATTCCAGGGCTCAGCCAAGTTCTTTTTCTTCAGTTCAACCTGTCTTTTCTTCATTGCTGCTTGGCTTCTTCTGATGAGAGAGTTACACAGAGCAGCAAACCAAGCAGTAAAAGAGCCAGATTGGGAAGGTCCAGGATGTAGAAGGATGCATCCAGGAGTGGCTGCTTCTGCTCCTAAGAATAGACAGCAGGGAAATGAGCAGACACAGCCTTTATACATGGTTTCTTGTGGGTCAGAGCTTTCTAGGGCAGAGACTTTTCAGGGTGAGGATTGTTGGAATTTCAAGTCCTGAGTTTCAGGAAGCTCAGGGATTGGTGGGTTTTTCTGTTCAGATTGTTTACCTAAACTTAGCACAGTCTAGGAAGGGTCCTGTTGAGGGGCTAAAGATTAACTTTATGATAGTTACGAAGGCTGGACAACACTATTATGACAGGGAGGTCTGGGAGAGAAGTCTGGCTGCTGAAGCTCCTCTAACATGAGCCTGGCCACTTTTTCACCCTGCGGCTTTATAAAGTTTACAAAGTATACAAAATTTACAAACAGAGTCCATTACAGGGAAAGCTTTCCCTGCTGCTTGAATGTCATGTATAGGCAACACTTGGGATGTGGTAATGAGACATAAATAGGCCATTCTAGTGAGAGTTTAGAATATTAGAATGTCAAGGGAAATGACAGTGAAGTCCTGGCTCTTGATGTTTCAAAGGGAAACATAACCCTGGGGGTGCTGGTTTAGAGGTCATTCCTGCTATATTCTGGCAAAGAATATAATTTCACACTGCTTATGGCCCAAGGACTAGAGTAAGGCTGAATTCAAAGTAATGAACTAATTTGTTTGGTGGAGAAAATTTCAAGACATGAACATCAGGATGTGACATGGTATCTATCTACCCATTTCTTTTACTTAGTGTCTCAGCGAGGGAAAGCAGAAAGATGAAAGGTGACATCATGTGATTAAAGGAGCGTGATTACATTTCAAGCTGTGACAAGGTGGGTATAGATATCGGAGAAGGTAAAAATCATTAAGAAAAAAAATGCTGTATCCTGCGTAAGACAAATAAGGAAGATGTCATGTGGGCAAAAACTGATCATTAAAAGCTCTAACTGGTGAATATTCATATTTGTCTGAAAGAAAACAGCTTGTGCTTGGGAATCCACCACAGTAATTTTTCTCCCACTAAATGATTACATGAGGCCTGTTTCCATAGGATTATCCACTGAGGCACACGGAAGCCTTGTATCCTGTTTGGTCAGAGTCTTCAAGAGTTTATAGCATCACCACATGCTTAGCAGGCTGTCTGAATTTACACGTCTTATACATGTACACTGCTTGCCCTTTCTGACACAGCTTATAGTCTTTCTCATTCCAAGTATTGCAGACATATCAGCCTCTTTGCTTTTTATCTCTTTGCTTAAAAATCTTACTCCATAATTTGTTACTTTATTTTATTATTGATGAATCTCTGCCAGACATTCAGTACTTTCTACTCAATAATTATGCCATGGACTCATGTACAAGACACTCAGTGGTGATCTGTATGGACTTTTGCATTTCAAGTGTGCTTTCCTATTTTGGTGACACAGGCCGGTGGACAAAAGAGTAAAACCTTACCTCCAAAGATCCATAAGAACCACAGACAAGTACCATACACACTTAGAGAAAAAAATAACTGTAAATGATCTGAGGGTAGAGTCAGCTCCATAAAATACAAATAAGTTTAACCCCAAATCTTCTTAAATTAGAATGTGAATGTTCAGAAGGAGTGGATATACGCATGAGTGAGAGATGAATTAGGAGATGCCACAGGGGTATTGTCTACCCAGAACTTGGCTGCCACATCAACATATCACATTTTATTATTTAGATAAAGCAGGGACTTGAAGGTTGTATTAGTCATGATCCTTATTTTATTTTAAATATTTATTTTTTATCATATCTAAGTACACTGTAGCTGTCTTCAGATGCACCAGAAGAGGGTGTCAGATTTCATTATGGATGGTTGTGAGCCACCATATGGTTACTGGGATTTGAATTCAGGACCTTCGGAAGAGCAGTCGGTGCTCTTAACCATTGAGCCATCTTTCTGGCTCATGATCCTTATTTTAAAAGTAAAATCAATATTACTATCTTAAACAGGAGAAGGTGTTATTACAAGCTTCTGGGGGGGGATCAAATATCTTGGAATTGATGTTACATAGTCATGACAAGAGTAAACTAACACAGTCTTATAGTCTTTCTCTCATAAGTATAATAGGACAACAGAAGCCCCACTGTCATCCCAATCATGCTATATAACTGCCTCAGTACTGCATACCAACAATGTCACTACAGTTGTTCCAGGGAGGAAGTCATATTGATCTTTTCTATCTACCCAATACACAATAGTACATCTATTGTATGGGATCCCAGACTGATATATTTATAAACTAGGGCATATGGGTAATGCCACATTGTTCTAATACATAATGAACTTGCCTAATATATTTTCCACTTAGACTTGCACTTCAAGAATATGAGAATATTAGTCTTTGTAGAAAAGAGCATTAATAAATAAGGAGAAGATTAACTGGCAAAGATTTCTGCACAATGTAGAAGATGAGACGGACTCAGCAGTGCCCAACTTATGACACAACAGTGGAGCTCTTTGACCATGTGGATACCAGCTTTTTGATACATGCACATGGACTTGTAGAGATGTCTGTACCTACCTAAACACACACACACACACACACACACACACACACACACACACATGCATGCACACACATACACACACACACACACACCTTACTAGGACATGCATTTTTCTAATAAGTGAGGGTATTAATCTAATATCAGTCTTACTCCCCCCCCCCATTTACATCACCTGTTCATCTAAAACAACTTTACTTTCATGCCCTAAACATGCATTTGGTCAGCAACTTAAGACAGAGCTGATCTACTTCTTCCAGGCAAGAGCATCCATGGGCTGAACACTTCTATGAAGGTAATATCATCTTTGGAACAAAAACTGGCTGAATTCATAAAAGGAAGAGGCAAACACAATTTCAGTTAGGCCTTAAATCTTAACAAACTCTCTCTCTTAAGACCCGATGTGTGTTGTACCATGACTTTATCCAAATACTAGTGAAGATAGCCCCTGTTAAGAACAGTGCTTAGAAGATGGGATGTCTGCCATAAGGAAGAGAGAATATTGGAATATGGCAAAAAAAATTATACAGACTCCATAAAATTAGATTTCTCTTTACATAGTAATATATCATTTTCTGGTTGTGGCTGTAAGTTATATACAATGGTATGCTCAGTACATGGAATGAAAAATTCATAGAACTCTTAATTAAGCTTTGAAGTTTAATTTTATTATTTAAATAATTATTTATGTATAACATGTATTATATATGGATATTATATATTATGTATATATAAATAATATTTACATAACATTAAGTGTATTCACTATTAATTTTTAAAATAAATTTTACATATGTATATTATTAAAACATAATATTAAATATCTTTAAAATAAAATAAATGTGTCCAAACCATCACCCACAAAAGAAGCTACCAGAACAAGGAGAGCTCACTCTCTAGAGGATACAGGGCTTATTTCCTATAGCTCAAGACCAATAGTATCTTCACAGAACTTCTGAACACACAGGATCAGAGAGAACTTTCCAAACTAAGGGAGGTGGAATTGTTTTAAACCAAATAATATATGATAGAAATTTAAAGATTACCCATTCTGTAGTTGCAGAAATAAAAGCTCAATTAAATATAGTATTTGAAAGAAAAATTATTAATTGATTATGTTTGGATTCAATTTCAGAGGCTGAGTTTCTGATTCCTTCTGAGCTAGGAGGCTAGAAGACACAGAGATCATGCTTCCTCCTCTGCATAGAAGAGAGTTCAAATACAATATTGTCCATGATAGTCAAGGAGAAATCATCCCAGTGGAGTTAACTGTGTCTTCCAAGATGCCTGTGCAGACACGGGGAGTCATTGGTCCTCAGAACCATCTGGACCCAAGTATCATGAGCATCCTTCTTTCTGCTCCATTTAAGAAGCCTGTTTATGAGCCATGTAGCAGTCACATGTTACTAAGAATATATCAATTTGAGTATGCATAGATTGTAAACATAAACTGAATCACTCGTCTTTATGTTCCACACTCACAGGTACTTTAGTCCCAGAAAGAACATCACAGAATAGTGCTGGAAACAGTCAATCTAAGACAAGATCTGAGGTAGGAGAAGGAAGCCTTCTCCTTCCTCACAGCATGCCTTATCTCTTCCTTAAAGAATTCTTTCCCTGAGGATGGCTATCCAAATGGAAAAATATTCATGAGGTAAAAAGAGGACTTACAGATATGAGATTGAAGTTAACACTTGCTTTAGTAGATTACTGTTATTTCTACTTACAGGAAGATGGTACAAACACTCTATTTTGTTTTTTTTTTAATATAGTTTTAATTTTCATTAAAAATAGTTGTTTTATAAACATGCTCGGCTCATAGTTTCCCTTCCCCCAACTCCTACGACATCCTCCCTATCTCCCACCTAAATAAATCCTTACTTTTTCTTTCTATCATTAGAAATCAAATAGGCAACAAAAAGCAAATGAACCGGAACAGGACAAAATAAGAAAGCAAGCCAGAAAAAAAAAAAAAGAAAAAGAAAAGAAAGAGCCAAAGGAAAAGCTCCAGGAACACCTGAAAACACACACACACACACACACACACACACACACACACACACACACACACACAGGCATTCATACACATACACAAATTCACACATGTTTCCATATACAGAGAGCAAATTAAAAACTGGAAACCATTAATACAGAAGCAAAAGACCTTAGATTAACAAAGGAACAACAACAACCCCCCTAAACAAACAAAAAAAACAAACAAACAAACAACTCAGACAAAGCATTATGGTACAAATCCCCTCCATCAATACTACTGAGTTTCTTTTGTGTTGGCCCTCTCCTGCCAGGCATCTGGCCAGTGCTTAATTATAATTGTATACCTAGTGAGACTCCGTTGGAAAAAGCTAATTTTTCCTTTGTAAGCCATTGCCCATTAGATATATCTCTGGGTACATGATAGGAGCTTGTTCTGTTCACTTCCCATCTTAGTTTTGGGATGCCAAAAATGTTCAGACCTATTCAGGCCCAATGCCTGCTACCAGTTCAATATGTATTAGCCCTGAGTTGTCTAGAAGGCCTTGTTTCTGGGGTGTCTTCCATCCCTACTGGCTCTTACACTCTTTCTGCCTCCTCTTCCACAAAGTACCCTTAGGATTTAGCAGAGAGAATTGGTGGAGACATCCCATTTAGGGCTGAGTGGTCCAAGGTCTCTGACTCTCTCCACACTGTCCAGGTGTATTCATTTGACTACAAGAAAAAGCGTCTCTGATAAATGCTGTGTAAGACATGGATATCCACAGGGTTTTTGTTTTGTTTGTTTGTTGTTTTATGTAGTTTGTTTGTTTGTTTTTTGATTTTTTGAGACAGGGTTTCTCTGTGTAGCCCTGACTGTCCTGGAACTCACTCTGTAGCCTAGGCTGGCATCAAACTCAGAAATCCACCTGCCTCTGCCTCTCAAGTGCTGGGATTAAAGGCATGTGCCACCATGCCTGGCTCTTCACACTTTTCTTAACATTATTTCAGCATAAACATTGAGGATCAATTCTGTCTCTGGCAAAAAGGCTAGATGCTGTGGAATACAGACAAATTAGACCCCGAATCAACATTAAGAGGCCCTAATCCTAATGAAAAAGACCATGACACAAACAAAAAAATTAAATACAAAGGATGGAGTGTGTTTACTAAAGTTGTTTGAGACTGGTGTGGGACAACAACAATAACATCAACCACAAAAAGGAGCCACACTGTTGGCAACAGTGAGCCTAGCCTGGTTTCAGCCACTTCTGATCTCCTGATTCTCTGGTTCTCCTTCCATCTGCTTTAGAAAAATTCATGACTTAATAATGCATGAGGGAACATTGCCTTAAGGTATAATTATGCTTTTCCACAAATGACCTATGCAATTACCCCAGAGGAGTAAGCAGCAATTGTAAAGGGAAGTTCGAACAAGTGTACAGGGAGATAATGCTACAAAATGATCCCTGTTTCAATTTTCTTTCTCATAACTACATAAAAATTACATTTGCTTCTATCACAGACATAGGCAGTAAAAAATGAAAAAAAAAAATACCCATTAGATTATCTTCTCTCATCTCTCACTAGAAAGTGTTCTTTTTTTTTCCCCCATCTCTCATTCTATGATAGGCTTTCTAGGGACTTCAGTCTATTCACTGGTTCCAAAATAATAGAGATAATGATAAGTGAAAGAAAGAGACTTCAGCCATTAGTGTTTGTAGTCAGTAAATCCATGTTATTCGGGATGCTCCTATCATGGATAAAATATATTTGCCTGGAGGTCAAAGCAATGGTATGAAGTTGAACCAGCAGTCCTAAATGGAGACTTAGATTAAGGAATCAAGATGGTGTTAGCATCTGAATAGATGTTCATAGACGATTGAGAATGGGAGTTATTTATTAAGACCTGTCGGCTGTATGCTAGGAAATGCATGGGTGTCAGAAGCATGTATGAGGTAAATATGGCATGGGTCAATACAGGAATATGTAAACATACTATGAACATTTGAGTAAACTAAACAATCACTTGCTATTTCCCTTTGATAAATCTTAATCTTTTTAAAATATTGTGCATGAGTATATGTGACTGTATGATGCTTGTGTGTATAAGATTGGCATTGGATAAACATAAAGGTCAGAGGGCATCATGGATATTGATCATCGCTGTCAACCTTGTTGAGGCAAGGTCTCTGCATGTTTACTGATGTGCATGCTAGGAGAGTCATTCTCCAGGACTTTTCATCTCTCTATCTCCTATCTTGTCAGATACTGAGATACACATTACCAAATCAATCTACTTGAGGATTTGAAGAATCCAAACTCAAATCTTCATACTTATACCATAAGCAATTCACACACTGAGTCATTGCCCCAATCCTAAATGTTCACATTGATTACTACCATTAAAAATTACCTCCAAGCAATGATATCTCTCTCTTAATCCTTTCTCACATAGGCAAATATTTTTTTAATTACCACTGATAGGCATTAAACTTATCCAAACTTTGCATTTTATAACTTTATGAACAATAATAACATAAGCAATGATAAAATATATCTATTTTAACACTGAAATATATTTAGAAATATAAATCTAAGAGAAAAATCATGAATCAAGTCAAATAATTCTGTTGTATTTAAATCTCCAGTACATTAAAAAATAATGCTTTCTGCTCTTAAAAATCACTCTACTCCCTTGGTCATATTCCTCCTGCATATAAAATTCATTAAAAATATGTATAACAGAAGATGTTTAACACATATTTCCCTTTCCCCCTCTTCTTGAAAAAAGAATCTTTCATCATAGCATATATTCTGATTACAGTTTTCTCCTCTACCCCTTCCAGATCTTCCTCTCCACCCCTTCTCCCATCTGGATCTACTACCCCTCTGTCTATTTAGAAAACAACACGCTTGTAAGAGATAACCACAAAATATAAAAACCAATGTAAAACAAAGATCCTCATATTAACGTTTGACAAGGCAAACCAACAGAAGCAAAAGAGCCCCAAGAGCAGACAAAACAATCAGAGACATTCCTGTTCATACACTCAGGAGTCCCATAAAAACACTAAACTGAAGTCATAATATATGTGCAGAGAACCTGTTGTAGATTCTTGCAAGCCCTGTGCTAGCTGCTTCACTTTCTGTGAGTTCTTATGAGCCATGTTCACTTGATTTAGAGTGCCTTGTTCTTCTGATGACCTCCATCCCCTCTGACTCTTGCAGTTTTTACACCCTCTATAGCACAGTGTTCCATGAGCTCTGAGGGAGCGATGTAATGAAGACCACCAATGCAGAGCTGACTCTGTCTCTCTCTCTCTCTCTCTCTCTCTCTCTCTCTCTCTCTCTCTCTCTCTCTCTCCCTCTCTCTGTTTGTGTGTGTGTATGCATATGTGTGTGCATATGCATATGTTTAATGTTTAATACTTGGCTATGGGTCACTGTGTTGCCATCTATGGCAGTAGGAAGCTTCTCTGTTGATGCTGAATAAGGTACAGATGGATGAGTGTAGCAGAAGATCATTAGGAGCTAGTTTATCACATAGTAAAAGTCCAATTCATTTAACGTTCTACAACCTGAAGAAGAAACCCAGAGCCAGATGGTTTTAGTGCAAATTTCTATCAGACTTTCAAAGACGAGTTAATATCAATATGCTCTCTCTCTCTTTCTTTCTTTCTCTCTCTCTCTCTCTCTCTCTCTCTCTCTCTCTCTCTCTCTCTCTCTCTCCTACACACACACATTCACACACACACACACACACACACACACACACACACACACACACAATCAGAAGGAATATTACCCAATTCATTATACGAAACCATAGTTGTCTAGAAACCCATATATAAAGAGCCCCCCAAAAAGAGAATTATAGATCAAATTCTCTTATGAAAATACACAGTAGAATATTTGCAAACTGAACCAAGAAAACATAAAAAGATAATCTACCACAATCAAGTAGGCTTTATCCCAGAGATGAAGGAATGATTCAATATATGAAAATCAATAAATGTAATCCATCATATAAACAAACTGAAAGGAAAAAACCACATGACAGTTTGATTTAGTGCAGGAAAAGCCTTTGTCAGTATCCAATAACCTTTCACAATAAAAGTCTTGGAGAAATTATACATACAAGGCACATACTTCAACATAAAAAAGACAATTTAGATGAAACCTATAGATAACATCAACTTAAATTGAGAGAAGCTCAAAGCAATTTGACTAAAATCAGGAAAAAGAGAAGATGGTCCACAGTTTTCATACCTATTCAATATAGTCCTTGGGAGTCTTAATTAGAGCAATAATAAATCTGAGGGAGATCAATTGGAATGAAGAAATAAAAGTATCTTTATTTACAAAGAATATGAGAATATATGTGACATCTGAAAAATTCCATGAGAGAATTTCTATATCTTAAAATCACATTCCCCAAAATAGCTGGATAAAAAATCAGTATCATTTCTGTAACCAATGACAGACTGAGAAATAAATCAAGGAACGAACACCATCCATGATAGCATCAAATGATATAAAATACATTGGGATAACTTGAACCAAGCAAAGGAAAGAATTGTATGATAAAACCTTCGAGTATTTGAAGAAAAAATACTGAAGAAACTATTAAAAGATGGAAAGAACTTCAGTTTTCAAGGATTTGTAGGATGAACATATTACAGTGGTCACACTACCAAAAGCAATTTACAGATTCAATGCAACTACCATAAAATGTTAAACACAACTCTTCACACATCTTGAAAGGATAATTTTCAGCATAATATGGAAACACACATAACAAACAAGCAATGAAAACAGGATAGCTAAAATTATGAACTATAAAAGAACTACTAGAGGCATCACATTCCTGATATCAAGTTGTATTACAGAGTAATTAAAAAAATGTGGCATAAAGTCAGGCACTTTGCTGTATGTAATGGAATTGAAGCCTCTAACATAAATCTTCATACCTATTGACACCTAATTCTTTATGAAGAAGGCAGGAATAAATTCACACACACTTGAGGACACACGCACAGGCACACTCACACACACACAAACACACACACATATACAAAGATAGGTCTTTAGTAAATGGTTAATCAAACTCTATTGATAAATGTAGTAAAATACACACATATATAAACTAGATATCCAATATAAATGCAAATAAAAATGGTGAACAGATCTAAACAGAATTCCTAATATAGGAACTCAAATGTCTGAAAGACACTTAAATAAGTCATCAACATCCTGAGCCATCAGTGAAATACAAATCTTTAAGATTTCATCTTAATACCCATCAGAAAATGGCCAAGTTCAGTAAAACAATGACAGCTCAAGGATGTGGAATAAAGAGAACACTCATTCATCACTGGTAGGAGTGCAAAACTCTACAGCCATGGAAAAAAATCAGTGTGGCACATTCCCCCCAAATTGGTAATTAATCTACCTAAAGGTCCAGCTATGCCACTCTTGGGCATATAACCAAAGAACACTTCATTCAACCACAAGAACACTTGCTCTACATATTTGATGCTGCTCTATTTATAATAGGCAGCAACTTGAAACAACCTCAATGCCTCTCAATAAAAGAATGGGTTAAGAAAATATGGTACATTTATAGAGTAGAATATTACTCACCTGTTTTTAAAAAATGGCATGAAATTTGGAGGCTAATGAATGAAATTAGAAAACATCATCCTGAGTGAGGTATCCCAGACTCAAAAAGATAAATATTGTATACAATTGCTTATATGATATGAGTGTATTAGCTATTAAGTGAATGATACCCAAGTTACAATCAATATACCCAGACATGTTAGGTATACAAAAGGACCTAGGAGTGACACTTGGATTTCCCAGGAAACTGAAAATGGAATGGATTTTATGTGTGCACTGAGAGAAGATAAGGTGGGTGGGGAGTGGCAGAAGAGAAGATGTTGAGGTACAGGTACATATTCTTATTATAGGTGAAAGCTACAGGACTATTAAAATTATTTTAGAAGTTAGCATAGACTCAAGGTCAGTGGTAAAGCATACCCTGCTCCAAATTCTTAAATGGTTAGGCCAAATATTAATTTCCAAAAGTTGTGTCTACAGCTGGGACTTTTTTGTTATATAGCATGTTATCATTAGTACAAAGTATGACATGAAATCTCAAAAAACATGCTTTGGACACAGCAGAACTATGCATTTCACAACTCTACCAAGTCCAGTGGAAGTTCACTTTCTGTCAATAATTCAATCATCTACATTTATCTCATTTGATTTGGTTATATCCTTTACTGTAATTAGTCTATGATTATTTATATTCTTGTTTTATTGTTTTGTTTGTATGTGTGTGGTTTGTTTGGGTTATTTTTGTTTGTTTTGTTTTGCTTTGACATAGAATCTCACTGTATACCTAAGTAGAACTGAACATCCTATGTAGGTCAGGTTAGTTTACATCTCAGTGAGATCGACCTGCCCCTGCATCCAGAGTGCTAGGACTAAAGACTGGCACTAACATGCCCAGAAAAGATTCTCTAAGTGTCCATATTTAGTCTATCTTGATGATGATGTAATATTCATGTTAAAAGAATATGCATTTAATACTGATCACATAGATTTTTGTTAAAATTTCAGGTAAATGAAGTTGAATTAAAGCAGTATATATAATGTGTATGTCTTCAAACAGACTCATACACAACGTCTCACATTTACCATCATTAGGTCCTAATGAGCTAATGATGAGTAAATAAACATATTTATCCTACTCTACTTGAAAGTGGTAGCTCACCCAGAATATGAATATGAATATCTTACATGTATTCTAATTGAGATTCAGTTATTAGAACATTCCACAGTTTTTCTCTTCCTATGTATTTGTCCTCTATGGAGTATGGGTTCTGTTTCCCTCTAAGCTGCAGACATCTCACATATATTTCTGTGATATGTATATTCATTAAATATCACTCAGATGTTTAACTTTTTTTCTTCAATACCTGTTCTGATTAGTTTTTGTCACCTTGAAATAAACCAGAGTCTCCTTTAGTCAAGGAAACTCCAGTTGAGGAAATTTATCCATCTAATTTGCTTCTGTCCTTTCACTTTTAATTTTTTAATTTTTAAACTTGCTTTTGAAAATGTTTTTACCTATTTTGGTTACATATGAATTTTCTGATTGGGTATGTAGAAAGTGTAGGCAAATGCATTTAAAGAGTAAATAAACAAAGCCCCAAAGTTTTTCACTGTTGCTCAGCATGCCCTCGGAGATGTATCATGTACATTCTTGTTCTATATTTTATACATAATGCATACACACATATATGTAAGTATGTGTATATATATATATATATATATATATATATATATATATATATATATGCATATATACTTGAATGTATGTGTATACACAAACATGCACACACACATGCACACACACACATATAAATGCATATAGAAACACACATATATGTGTGTTTATCCATGCAAATTTATGAAAATTATTTTCTCTATTTCTTGATATATGTGCATTTTCAGGTGATAAATGTATAAAATGTAGGAATCTTACTATTTGAAAGGACAGTTAAAACAGTAATGCTTCTGTTTGAATATAAAATGTATCATACATGTATTAAGTATGTAGCATGATATTTTAAGATGCATATACATTTAAATGTTCACTATAGAATAATGAAATAGCATACCCATCACTTTACATAGGTATATATGTACTTCTTGTATAAACTCCTTGAAATAAGGCAATTACAATCTACTCATTCATCAAAAATTTCAGCTAGAATCCTTCAGTATCAACTATAAGTCTTGATATTCATACATAGTCGCTCTTTTGTTCCTAATTGGTATTATTTACTGTATTAGGTCTCCGGTCCATAAATAGACTCTACTTTCTCTATTACTTAGTTCTTATTTTATCCTTTCTTCCTTATATTACCAAATTTTATGCATATTCAATTATCACCATGCAAATATTTTATGTCTCCCACTTAAAAAGTAAAACCATATTAAAGATATAGTTCCATGCTCTTTTGAAATATTTTTTCTCCATAACACCCAATATCTCAATAAATTTTTCCATCTTATATGCACTCATAGTAACCATGATGTTCCTTATGTTTTTCTATTCAATACATTCTGGCCAAGAACTGTAACAAATCTCATTGCTTTAATATATCTGGAAGTCTCAGATTGCCATGATCCCTCAGCTCAGTTCTCTAGCTGAATGCAGTCTTCAAATATATTTTTAAATGTTTCTAGAATTCTCCTTCATGAATTCCATTTTCACATAGGAACATTTTCTATGGGCTACAGTGATTCTTCAAAACAGAATCTAATCTTCCACCTAGTGAAAAGAGGATGCTAAACTGTTAAACAAAGACAACAATCAACTCTACTAAATTCTAATTCATGAAAATTTGTCATTGTTAACAAAACATTTCAAATTCACCTTTTATTACTATTTTCAACCCGAACTGTTTATTGGTTAGTTGAAATGATCATTTTAATTTATTTACTCTTTAGAGTGAGTCAATGTCATCCTAACACTGCATTTAGAATTTAACCACTAATTCTTCACCATTACTGAGACAAATTGAAACCTCAGGATTTCTGTACAGAGACAAACTCACGGTCAGCTATTAGATGGAACACAGGGTTCCCAAGGAAGAAGGAGCTAGAGAAAGTACCCAAGGAGCTGAAGGGGTCTTCAACCCTATAGGTGGAAGAATAACCATGAACTAACTAGTACCCCCTGGGCTCACGTCTCTAGCTGCATATATAGAAGAGGATGGCCTAGTTGGCCATCAGAGGGAAGAGAGGCCCCTTGGTTATGCAGACTTTATATGCCCCAATACAGGGGAACGCCGGGGCCAAGGGGTGGGAGCGGGTGGGTAGGGGAGCAGGGCCGGGAGGGGGGAGGATATAGGGAACTATCTGGATAACACTTGAAATGTAAATGAAGAAAATATCTAATAAAAGTTGAAAAAAAAAAAAAAAGAAAGGTACAAAATGGACTCCAATGTCCCAAAATTATTAATTAAATGATTCATTCCAATTTGTTTATCACACTCTACAGGAAAAAGGCAATTAACCCCTGAAGAGAAGAAGGATCATTATATTTAAAAAAATCACTATATAAAATAAAATGATAAGTTCCCAATCCTCAGAAACAAAGTCTCACCTCTAGAGTTGAGCATTTAATCAAACTGCAGCTAACTTACAGGCACCTTTTTGAAAATATCATTTTTTTCATGTTAACTAGAAAGAAAACTATGTACATTGTACACAAACTAGAATACATGCCATAAAGTTGACAGTTTAAACGTTTAAGAAGACAGATGGCCATCACTATTGAAAACATATCCATACCTTAAGCACAGTCCTTGTGCCCTGTACAACACTAGCTATCAATCACTCTTACATCAGTGACTAATGCTACCCTAACCTGCTTTCAGCGAGGACTTTAGAATTAAATACACTCACCGACTGAACCCAAGTTCTCTTTTTCTTTAACTTTACAAAGCAACATCAGATTTTCAATTATTTCTTACTGGCAAGTATTTGACAGGTTTTAATTCAAATTGTTTTAATTATCGATGTGCTAGAATGTTGACTCCTGATGGCATTGGGTTTAAACATATAAACTGATATGTAAATGGGTAGGGGATGTGAAGGAGGGTGGGGTATCAAGCTTATGGCATCTCTCCTGCCATGTTTTAAGCCTTTCCCCACATTTCAACTTTCCCTATGGATCTTATAGTGCTTCTTTGGCTTCAGATACATTTGCTTAATAAAGCTACATTTACTTGACATTTACTGGTTGAAAAAGCTGCTCAAACACTACGGAGACTCTCATTTAGTCATGACAAGAAATAATTGGGACTAGAGAAATTTTTTGAATTTTAAGGGTGAGGAAAATTGCTGTGAAAAAAATCACTGACTTGCTGAAAGACACACTTCTAAAAGTCAAGAAAGACAAATTTTTGTGAATGCCCTTGCGCTGTACCTTCAATGCTGTCCTAAATTCTCGTTTTAAAATTCCATCATTGGGAAAAGAGGCCCCTTGCTATTGCAAACTTTATATGCCCCAATACAGGGGAATGCCTGTGCCAAGAAGTGGGAGTGGGTGTGTAGGGGAGGAGGGCGGGGTGGAGGGTATAGGGAACTTTCAGGACAGCATTTGAAATGTAAAATAAGAAAATATCTAATAAAAGAAAAAAGAGTATATTATTTAATATTTACTCAATAAAGTCAAACCACATTTTAAAAAAATCTCAAAGATGGAAAGGCCTGAAGGAGCAGTCTGGTGGCTTTCTCAGTAACAGGACAGAATTCTTCCAAGACAGCAGACAATAGAACAATATGATAAAGTGGACATTGCCTTCCAATTGGTAACATTATGAATAGTGTGCATTAGTGTCTAACCTCATGTTTCCTACTCCCATGAGAGTGACAAGGCTTTAAGAAAAGTGTTGGCTTAACAGCACAAGATCCAAAAGTTTCCATTGGTTGAAAAGAATGTTTGCTACATTATAAATTATAAATGCATAAAACATATATATTTTATTTAATTCAAATGGCAGCATTCTAAGGGTAATGATTAAAGATGGTAAGTATACTCACTCTGGTACACAGCCATCACTATCATCCATCTGTCTAACTTTTCACTTGCAAAGCTGAAATGCAAAACTAATTAAACAAGTCTTGATTCTCCTCTACAGCCACCCTCACAACCCCATTCTCTTCTTTTCATCTATTCTAAGCACCTACCTTGTATACGTAGAATAAAACTATATAAATCCATTTGCAACTGGTTTATTTAATTTAGCATAATATCCTCAGATTTAATCTGTGTTGTAGCATACTATAACATATTTTTCCTGTTTTGGGTAAATATTACATTTTATGGCTGTCTGATTTACCTTCATTTGTTCATGGATTAGTTGTAAATTTTAGGAATTATAAAATATGTCACTATAATTGGTATAGTGAGACACCTTTAAATTGTTTTGAATAATTTTGGATATAGACCAACTGTGAAATTTCTAGACTATAACTTAATGAGCATTTATAATTCTGAGAGAAGCCTCATGCAATTTCTTACAATGCTTCTTCCCTATCTGTAGAGTTGAACAGTTTCATCTTCTGCCCTTCTTTACCATTTCTCTGTCTTCTTTATATCAGCTCTCCTAATCAATATACGGAAATACCTCATTATAGGTTAGATTCATGATGCAAGGACCAGTAATACTGGACATATTTTTATGTGTCTATTCATCATTTTTGATACATCCTAATTTCACCCCATTAACATATAGAAATTTTAGGACAAATACTAGAAAGACCTATTTTATAACTGGCTACACACTCTTCCTTGGCACAATTTCAGCTATTGTAGTGCTACAATTAACCATGGAAGTACAAGCAACCTTTTAACAATGTGGCCATATGATACACTATGCTAATTGCTTATAGGTGATATAAGATTAAGTTCTTTTCCATGCTTACTGAGACAGGTAAACTCACTAACTACTTTTCATTATGAATGTACATGCTCTATGGAGGTGATATAATTTACCTATTCCCAAGAGACAGTATTTGATGATGCTTGTGTTGAAACTTACTCTTGAATTTACAATCTGCTATTCATTATCTACTACCTACGTACATACCTATATATCTATTCATTATCTATCTATCTATTTATCTATCTTAGAAATGCATATATCTATGATTTAAATCTATCATTACATGCATTTAGATTTCATGAGTTTGTGTTGTGTTATCTAATATGTATTAAATATTAATATAATATTATAATAAATATAAATTATGTAAAAATATCATGCTTTTAAAACTGAGAGTAAAATAAAGGTTATCTTTATCCTGTGGGTATGTTGCATAATATTTATAGCAAATCTGGAATCCCAATAAGTAGATATCTACAGAATTCCTATCATTAGTGCTGAGAAATGTATGCACACATTATTAAATGTCCTGGGACAAGAATCATCCAGGTAGAAAGCTAATTCAATCAAAGACGACTGCTTTGAAAGCCATCCTGATATAATTTACTGTTTGCTTATCTGATGACATGTTGCTGTTTTTTTCCTTGCAGTACATGGCATGAGATAAGGGCAGTACATATGTCAACTAGCACTCTCCCAGTGAACTACATCCATAGTCCCATCAGCTAATACTACAGTTAGTGCTCCCAACTTCTTACCTGCAAACTGAAACATGATGCTTCGTGTTTCAAAAATACAGAAGAAATGAATATAACAAGAGTCATTTCTTGATATTTAGAAAAATAATACATAGAAAGAGACAACCTGGGGAAGAGAAGAAGAGCGAAAAGTCAGGAGAAATTAAGAGGCCACAGAAATGGGAAGAAAGAAGTGATATAGTTATATTCTAATATCAAAAATAAAATTCCAAAGAGGCCATGGGAGAGCTTTTAATTTTTTTTTCTCCAAATGTTGAAATGATTTGAATCATACTGAAAGCTCTGGAGGTTAGAGAAACCACAGCACAGCTGTAAGGACCTTGCAATTTCTGTTAATTTTTGATTACTCAGGAGAAATATGCTTTCTTTTTTCCTATTCAGAAGGTAGAAAAAGATTGCTAAGGAAAGAATTTTAATATTCAGGTCTAGATTTCTCTGTAGTCTAAGGATCCAATGTTTATCTGACATGTTCCAGTGATTAGAGGATGAAATTATTTTTTCTTCTTCTGTTTTTTTTTTTTTTTCCTTAGTTCTGAGTCTAATCTTGGGCCTGACACTTATTGGGCAGTTCTTCAACCACTAAGCTCTGACTCCATCTCTAAAAACTACTAACAAAATCTGTGTTACAGAGTAGCATGAGGTCAGATGTGAGGGCTTCAGAGATGTGTCCTGGAGGTTAAGCTAAGATACAAACATTATAGAAAGGGTCAGAGCAAAGCAACCATATACACTTAAGGGTTTAGTGGAAGCCTTCAAGAATCTGTGATGATCTCTGTGAATGAGACCACTGTAGATGAATGACAGTAGCCTAGGAAGATGCCTGTGTTATTAAATGGTAACTTGTCTCAAAAGAGACTAAATTTACATGAGAAAGATCATTTTAAAGCTAAAAAGCCCAATTTTACCTTTATTTTCCCATGAGAAGGATAATTTCCAACATAATTGAGAATATTTGATAAAATAGTAGAGATTAGGGCAGAACACAGGGTGCCCAATGTAGGAGCTAGAGAGAGTACCCAAAAGCTCTATGGGTCTGCAACCCTATAGATGGAATAACAATATGAACTAATCAGAACCCCCAGAGCTCATGTCTCTAGCTGTATATGTATTAGAAGATGGCCTAGTTGACCATTATTGGGAAGAAAGGCCCCTGGTCTAGCAATGTTTATATGCCCCGGTACAGGGGAATGCCAGGGCCAAGAAGAGGGAGAGGGAGGGTAGGGGAGCAGGGCTGGGGGAGGATATAGGGGACTTTTGGATAACACTTGAAATGTAAATGAAGAAACTCTCTAATAATAAATAAAAAATAGTAGAGATTATTCAGTATGCATTTGTGTATCCAATTGTAGTATTTTGCTGTCTGTAAAGAAGAAAATTCTGCCTGGGGCTATTGTACAGCTCTGATGGAGATGTGGAAAATGCCATGTATGGAGCCTGAGCTGATTAGCCTAGGATGGCTAAGTTTATCTCAATGGTACCAGTGGATGAAGAAGGCACACTTAGAATAACAAAGAACATTAGAGCTCTTTATCTCCTGAAAATGATGGGGGAAGGTGGGAGACTTCCCCTAGAATGTAGACATGAATTTAATTCCATTTTCTTCATCATCTTAAGATGCAAAATCTGGTTCATGAATTTTGTTGTGTAGGACAAGGAATTCCCAAACTGTCAGCTCCTTTCAAGAATGAGCGTATATTGAGCAACTGCTGAAGTTATAGCTTCTGAGTTATGGCAAAGGAATAATTTCTACCCTCAAGTGTAGAACGTGTTAAAGCCCCAAATTCTACTCACAGAAACCCAAAGATCTTACATTTATATAAATATATTCTTTACTATTTTTTTTTTTTTATATTTTGAGCCTGGCATTATCAGAACAAAAATTTTAAGGCTATTTACTTCTAAATATGACCTTAGAAAGTAGATACACTCAAGAATTCTGAATGACATTTTCAGCATATATATCTGAATGCCCCACTCATAAAACTCTAACTCATTACACCTCTTTTAAAACCTTGAGACAGGGTCTCAAGTATATTAGTTTTGCTTTGAATTCATTTTATAGCTGAAGGTGACCTTGAATTTCTGATCCTCCTCTTTTTAACCTTATGTGTTCTGGGATTACAGAACAAGCTTGTGCTACTAGAAACAATTTTACCTAGGTATGACTTATATTTGTGGTCTTCACATAACATTTGGACAAGAGCACATTTCAAGGAATACCATGTAAAATGTACTGACCTCCAAAACCTAAACTTTGATCCTTTCATTACCCCTTTAAAAAGTTATTCTCAACCTGTGGGTCATGATTTGATGGCAAACATCTATCTCCCAAAATATTTACACTGCAATTTGTAATTACAAATGTAGCAAACTTACAGTTATGAAGTAGCAGTGAAAATAACTTTACAGGATAGCACAACATGAAGAATTGCTAAAGAACCACAGAATTTAGGAAGGCTGAGAACCATTGCTGTAAAGGGTCTGTTTCTTACATTCTTACATTGAATTGCATGATATTAATAAATGAGTCAAAATCTAATTCATGCTAACCATAGCATCCTGATTTCTAACACTGCCAGAATTACCAGGCTTTATTATGCCAACTTTATTATTATGTTTATACACAGACTCTGGTGACAATAATGAGTACTCCTATCCATTCAATTATATCTATCAATGTCTGTTTAGGAGAATTCCAAGGGGAACCATCTATCAACTTGTTCCTAGAGAATTTCTCTTTGCTTTATGTTCAGGAAATCTATAAAACAAACTTTTTTTTTCAACTAGGAAAAAATAATGACAAAAGGGAAAATAATTAAAACTCCCATATCTGTAGGTCTTCTCCTATAACCAATATCAGAAGTAGGCATGATGATGAATAAATTGAGAATGAGTATAAAATAAATAATTATTAAGTAAATCATCCTCATTGTAATGGAAATTGGTTTGATCTTAGAGACATGAGCCTGCTGAGAAAATGTCAATCCTCACCATATCCCTCCTCTTCATTTTCTTCTTACTTCTTATTTTCCTCCTTTTCCTCTAATGACTATGATTCTCAAATCACTTTCATCCTCAATGCATCAGTTTTTACTCACAGTAGTTTCTACTGTACTTATAATAGATTGCAGCAGCTAAGATAAACAAAGTAAGAGGATGAGTGTCTTTTCCAATGTTACCCAGGTAAGGAGACACTGGGACATTCGAAGAAAAGCTATTCGTCCTGAGTTTATGCACAAATCTTGCAACATGGATTTTCATCTGTTAGAAAACTCTATAATTATGAAGTATCAATGACATAGTACAGAATGCACCTTGTCTTCTATCAGGGGAAAATAGTAGTTCTGAGTTTTTGTATGCAGGGGTAGGGCGAGGACACTCGATTACACCCCATCAGTGCCCAGAATGATATCAGATGATGTCAGATGACAGATGTTTAAGACTGAGTAGATCTGAAGATCAAGCAAGGTTGACATAATAAAGGATGGCCAATGTGAAGCTGTAACCCCAGCCTCTACTGCTGACAACTCCATAATTTCTATAATGGCCTCACAGCAAGACAGCCAAAGGCAGTCATTAGTCATTGTTCAGTTGTGTCAGAGGTGAATGCAATTGTGCATCTGACCTCTGAGTCATCTCCAGGCTGCTCCAAACTAGCATGATATGTCATCTGCAATATAACTACGTTTAAGATTCCGGATGGAGAATCCCTAATAAGTTCTGAGAATCAATAATTATGACGAAGTTTGTCTTGTCTATATTTTTAACTATGAAGTTTTAGAGTCTGTACATTGATATATTATCGAGAGTTTACGACTTATAAGTCATTTATAGTTTTTTCCTATAAAACAAAGGAACATTCTATCAGATACTTGTGTAGCTCTACTCAATTAACAATACTCAATTCAATTCTGGTGGCAGTAGCATGTTCATGCTACCAACCCCAATGCTTTATATCCGTAATGAGAGATCACAAACAGCCTTTATATTTTGATATGACTAAAACAACTAAGTGGCTGAGCCACTTCTTAACCTTCATGTGGGTAAGCTACCTCCCTCTGATATTCCCTAGTTATTATTTACTAAAACCCATATTCCATCTTGGCTGCCCTGTACCTAGATGTACAGCCCTCTTGGGTTGCCTTTCCCCAGTTCTTACCTGACAGCTATGATCTCTGTCTTCTGAACCTCTCAGGAACACTGTACTATCTCTCCACCTTTATTGGTATAGTTGCTCTCCTTTCTCCTTCCTCAGTTCCTTGCCAGGAATCCTAAGAGTCCTGCCTCTGTCTGACCTGTGAAGCCATTGGCTGTCTATATCTTTATTTACCAATAAATAACAGAACCAACAGGGACAGGGTCCCTCAGTCTTATTAAATGGGACATTGCAAACAGGTTTTGGGAAAAACATGATTAGCATAAGAATACAAGCAGCTCCAATGAACTTCAGTACTGCTTTCATTATAATATAAAGCAATTAAGCATCCAAATAACTAGGTTTCTTGTTCAAGGTAGGATATCTGTTAAAGGAAACTGATAAGTTTATAGCTCAGGTGAAATTATAAGACCCGTGTGTTTAACACATTGTCCTACTGCCTCTCGGTAGTATCATTAATGTGCCACACACATTTACCTCTTGAATGCTTTTTTTCCATCAGACAGCACTCTTTGTGGAATTGGGAGGTTATGAATGGGAGATAGCACATAGATGATAGAAAGAGAAGCATAAAGAAAGGCCTTAGGCAATTATAGCCTGGCCTCTATTCCTGGCCATTCTTGCTTCCTGGACTATGTTAATATGAGAAGGCTCTTCAATAAACTCCACCACGCCTTTCCTGCCATGGTGATTCTCAAGTTGAGCCAAAACAAATTATATCTTCCTTAAGTTGTTCAATGAGATATTGAACATAAGAAGACAAAGATAAAGAATTCAGAAACACAGAACTACTTCCTGTCAGCACCAGCACTGTGTCACCTTGGGCACAGAGTCCCAAGGTCCCTAGAGGACTCTCCACGCTATCTTAGGATCACTGGTGAGTGGAACACAACTTCTGTTCCAATCCAATCAGGCAGGAACTGAGACAGCATTAGGGAAGCAGAAAACCGGCCTGACCAGGGGTACAAGTCCCTTTCAGTTGGCACTAGCACCGGGTCACCTTGAGCACGAGGTTGGCAGACACCTCCAAGGTCCCTAGAGGGCTCTCTAAATGATCATAGGATCACTGGTGAGTGGAACACAACATCAGTTCCAATCCAATTGTGACAGGCCTGTGACAGCTGGAACAAGGACACTGGAGTCCTTCCTGACCAGAGGCTCAGGTTCCTTTTGATCAGTTCTGGTTTACCTTGGTTCCAAACACACCAGACATCTCCACGGTCCTCAAGGGAGACACTATTTCCAGGCACTGTAACACACCCAGGATCTTAGGGCAACAGGATCCCAGGATAACAGGAGCTGGGTCACACCAGTATTTCAGGGTCTCAGAGGAGCTTAACTGCCAAGAACTCTGACACACCCAGAATCTCAGGTTCACAGGAGCCCACAATCAAAGGATCACAGAGAAAGCTGGAGTCTAAGGAATCCTGAATCAACTAGGATTATAAAGGAGAGACTGCAATCAGATATATTGAGGACAGTAAGCACTTGAGATAATCAGATGGAAGGAGGCAAGCTTAAGAACAGAAGCAACCGTGAATTTATGAAATTCTTGAGCAAATGGATGTATCTGGAGGATATCATCCTGAGTGAGGTAACCCAATCACAAAAGAAGTCACTTGATATGCACTCACTGATAAGTGGATATTAGCCCTGAAACCTAGAATACCCAAGATGCAACTTCCAAAACACAAGAAAAACATGAAGGAATATCAGTGCATGGATACTTCATTCCTCTCTAGAATAGGGAATAAAATATCCATGGAAGTAGTTGCAGAGACAGTTTGGAGCTAAGATGAAAGGATAGACCATCCAGAGACTGCCCCACACAGGGGTCCATCCCATAATCAGCCACAAAATGTAGACACTACTGCATATGCCAGCAAGATTTTGCTGAAAGGACCCTGATATAGCTGTCTCCTGTGAGGCTTTGTTAGTGCCTAGCAAATACAGAATTGGATGCTCACAGTCATCTCTAGGAAGGAGCACAGGGACCCCAATGTAGGAGCTAGAGAAAATACCCAAGAGCCAAAGGTGTCTGCAACCCTATAGGTGGAAAGACAATATGAACTAATCAGAATCCCCAGAGCTCATGTATCTAGCTGCATATGTATTAGAAGATGACCTAGTCTTCCATCATTGGGAAGAGAGTCCCCTTCGTCTAGCAAACATTATATGCCCCAATACAGGGGAATGCCAGGGCCAAGAAGTGGGAGTGGGAGGGTAGGGGAGCTGGGCAGGGGGAGGGTATAGGGGACTTTTGGGATATCATTTGAAATGTAAATGAAGAAAATATCTAATAAAAATGAAAAAAAAAAAGAACAGAAGCAACAGAATCCAAGGTTACATGGCATTATCAGAACCAAACTCTCCCACCATAGCAAGTCCTAGATACCCCATCACACCGGAAAATCAAGATATGGATCTAAAGTCACTTCTCATGATGATGATAAAGGACTTTAAGAATGAAAAACAGGAAAAGACAGGTAAACAGCTAGAAGCCTTTAAAGAGGAAACACAAAAATGCCTTAGAGAGTTAAAGGAAAACACTACCAAACAGGTGATGTAATTGAACAAAACCATCCAGGATCTAAAAACAGAAGTAGAAACAATAAAGAAAACCCAAAGGGAGACAACTCTGGAAATAGAAGTACTAGGAAAGAAATCAGGAACCATAGATGTGAGCATCAGCAACAGAATAAAAGAGATGGAAGAGAGAATCTCAGGTGCAGAAGATTTCATAGGGAACATGGAAACAACAATCAACGAAAATGCAAAGTGCAAAAAAGATCCTAACTCAAACCATCGAGGAAATCCAGGACACAACGAGAGGATCAAACCTATGGATAATAGGAGTAGATGGGAATGAAGATTTTCAGCATAAAGGGCCAGCAAATATCTTCAACAAAATTATAGAAGAAAACTTCCCATACCTAAAGAAAGAGACTCCCATGAACATGCAAGAAGCCTACAGAACTCCAAATATACTGGACCAGAAAAGAAATTCCTCCTGACACATAATAATCCGAACAACAAATGCACTAAATAAAAACAGAATATTAAAAGCAGTAAGGAAAAAAGGTCAAGTAACATATAAAGGCAGGTCTATTAGAATTACTCCAGACGTCTCACCAGAGACTATGAAAGCAAGAAGATCCTAGACAGATGTTATACAGACACTAAGAGAACACAAATGCCAGCCCAGGCTACTATACCCAGCAAAACTCTCAATGACCATAGATGGAGAAACCAAAGTATTCCATGACAAAACCAAATTCACACAATATCTTTCCAGGAATCCAGCCCTTCAAAGGATACAATACCTAAACATAATAAAAGCAATCTACAATCTTCAAGGATCTAGAAAAGACAATTAGCAAGTTCATCTGGATTAACAAAAAAACCTAGACTAGGGAAATCTCTTCTCAACAATAAAAGAACCTCTGGTGGAATCACCATGCCTGACCTCAAGCTGTACTACAGAGCAATCTTAACAAAAACTGCATGGTACTGGTACAGCAACAGACAGGTAGATCAATGGAATAGGATCGAAGACCCAGAAATGAATCCACACACCTATGGTCACCTGATCTTTGACAAGGGAGCTAAAACTNCTAGTTGGCCATCATTGGAAAGAGAGGCCCCTTGGTCATGCAGACTTTATATGCCCCAGTACAGGGGAACACCAGGGCCAAGATGTGGGAGCGGGAGGGTAGGGGAGCAGGGCCGGGAAGGGGGAGGGTATAGGGAACTTTCTGGATAACACTTGAAATGTAAATGAAGAAGTTATCTAATAAATATTGGGAAAAAAAAGCAATCTACAGCAAACCAGTAGCCAACATCAATTTAAATGGAGAGAAGCTAGAAACATTCCCACTAAAATCAGCAAGTAGACAAGATTGCTGACTTACTCCCAACCTAATAATTATAGTAATTGAAGTCCTACCAGAGCAATTTGACAACAAAAGGACATCAAGGGGATACAAATTGGAAAGGAAGAATTTGTCATATCACATTTGTAGATCATATGATAGTATATGTAAGTGACCCTAAAAATTCCAACAGAGAACTCCTAAACCTGATAAACAGCTTCAGTGAAGTAGCTGGATATAAAATTAACTCAAATCAATCAATGAGCTTTCTCTACACAAAAGATAAATGGGCTGAGAAAGAAATTAGGGAAACAACACCCTTCACAATAGTCACAAATAATATAAAATACCTTGGTGTGACTCTAACTAAGGAAGTGAAAGATCTGTATGATAAGAACTTCAAGTCTCGGAAGAAAGAAATCCAAGAAGATCTCAGAAGATGGGCATATCTCCCATGCTCATGGATTGGCAGGATCCATATAGTCAAAATGGCTATCATGCCAAAAACAATCGAGAGATTCAATGCAACCCCCATCAAAATTCCAACTCAATTCTTCAACAAATTAGAAAGCGCAATTTGCAAATTAATCTGGAATAATAAAAAAGCCTGGGATAGTAAAAACTATTCTCAACAATAAAAGAACCTCTGGTGGAATCACCATGCCTGACATTAAGGTGTACTATAGAGCAATTGTGTTAAATACTGCATGGTACTGGTATAGCTACAGACAGGCAGAGCAATGGAATAGAATTGAAGACCCAGAAATGAACCCACACACCCCTGGTCACTTGATCTTTCACAAGGGAGCTAAAACCATCCAGTGGAAAAAAAAGGCAGCATTTTCAACAAATGGTGCTGGCACAACTGGTGGTTATCATGTAGAAGAATGTGGATTGATCCATTCTTTTCGCCTTGTACTACCAAGTCTAATTGGATCAAGGAACTCCACATAAAATCAAAGACACTGAAACATATCGAGGAGAAAGTGGGGCAAAGCCTCAAAGATATGGGCACTGGGGAAAAATTCCTGAATAGAACAGTAATGGCTTGTGTTGTAAGATAGAGAATTGACAAATGGGACCTTATAAAATTACAAAGATTCTGTAAGGCAAAAGACACTGTAAATAAGACAAAAAGACCACCAACAGATTGGGAAAGGATCTTTACCCGTCCTAAATAAGATAGGGGAATAATATCTAATATATAAAGAATTCAAGAAGATTGACCTGAGAAAATCAAATAACCCTATTAAAAAGTGGGGCACAGAGCTAAACAAAGAGTTTTCAAGTGAGGAATGTTGAAGGGTTAAGAAGCACATGAAAAAATGTTCAACAACCTTAATGATCAGGGAAATGCAAATCAAAACATCCCTGAGATTCTACCTCACACCAATCAGAATGTCTAGGATTAAAAATTCATGTGACAGCAGATGCTGGCAAGGATGTGGAGAAAGAGGAACACTCCTCCGTTGTTGGTGGGATTGCAAGCTTATACAACCACTCTGGAAATCAGGCTGGCGGTTCCCCAGAAACTTGATCATAGTACTACCGGAGGATCCAGCAATACCTCTCCTGGGCATATATCCAGAAGATGTTCCAACTGGTAATAAGAACACATGTCCCACCATGTTCATAGCAGCCTTATTCATAATAGCCAGAAGCTGGAAAGAACACAGATGTCACTCAACAAAGGAATGGATACAGAAAATGTGGTATATTTACACAATGGAGTACTATTCAGCTATTTAAAACAATGAATTTATGAAATTCTTAGGCAAATGGATGGATCTGGAGGGTATCATCCTGAGTGAGGTAACCCAATCACAAAATAACTCACATGATATGTACTCATTGATAAGTGGATATTAGCCCAGAAACTTAGAATATCCAAGATACAATTTGCAAAACACATGAAACTCAAGAAGAACGAAGACCATAGTTTTGACACTTCACCCCTTCTTATTATTGGGAACAAAACATTCATGGAAGGAGTTACAGAGACAAAGTATGGAGCTGAGACAAAAAGATGGACCATCCAGAGACTGCCACATCCAGGGATTCATCCCATAATTAGCCACCAAAAGAAGACACTATTGCATATGCCAGCAAGATTTTGCTGAAAAGACCCTGATATAGCTGTCTCTTGTGAGGCTATGCCAGTGCCTGGCAAACACAGAAGTGGATGCTCACAGTCAGCTATTGGATGGAACACATGGCCCCCAGTGCAGGAGCTAGAGCAAGTACCCAAGGAGCTGAAGGGTTCTACAACCCTATAGTTGGAACAACAATATGAACTAATCAGTACCCCAAGAGCTCATGTCTCTAGCTGCAAATGTAGCAGAAGATGGCCTCGTCGGTCATCATTGGGAAGAGAGGCCCCTTTGTCTAGCAAATTTTATATGCCCCAGTATAGGGGAATACCAGAGCCAAGAAGTAGGAATGGGTGGTTAGGAGAGCTGGGGTTGGGGGAAGGTATAGGGTACTTTCGGTATACCTTTTGAAATGTAACTGAAGAAAATACCTAATGAAAAATTGGAATAAAAATACAGAAGAACAGTACCTAAGAAACTGACTTATTATTTTATTTAATGTAACCAGGTAGTCCTTAGGCCTTTAGAGCATATTATCAGGAGGAATTTAGAAGTATGGAATGTGGGCTTAAACCAGATCCCTAGAATACTAATCAAAATCCAGAAGATGAAGAATACATGCATGTTGCTGTAGATGATGGAGACCTTCTTTGGAAGCAGATGAAAAGCTATATTACATTCTAGCAAAGAATGTTAATGCTTGTATCCTGGACACTTAAGCGAGGATAACTTCAAAATCAATTAGCTAATCTATTAAAATGAAATGAAGATACTTTAGGATTCAAGCTGTCATATGGACTGGCTATCAGTTGCAATCCTGGTTTACAATGAGAATCAATAGCAATCAGTAAAGTATGATTTAATTGAGAAGAGGCTGAGCTTAAAGTTGTGGACAAAGCAGCTGTAATAGTTGAATAAGCCTAGTGCCATTGAAGATACTGTAAGTATTTTTTACTCCATTAATGAGAAAACCTCCTTGAGAGAGTCTCTTTCACAATCAAGGCACAACCGTGTAAAACATTAAAATCCATTTGGATTTTAATCATGTTTGAAGGTGAAAGTTGTAAAGATATCCTGAAAAACAAAGCAAAACAAAGCGGAGACACTTGAGAAGAATATTAGCCAGTTCATCCAAGCAGGTACTCAGAGGCCACTACACATATGACTCAAGAGAACATAACTATGCCTTGGCAGAAAAAAAAATTTGCCTTACTATATGTGGATCTGATTTTGCAGGGATGCAGAATACAAAAGTCACTAGATCCTAGATGTTTGAGAAAGGCCTAAGAGACTGGACAATGTGTACCAAGATTAGATTCCCTTAAAGAGCCCTGCAGGAACTATTGTGAATTTGGGGGAGCAATACCTGAATTTCAATAGAGACTTTGGTTTATTGGAGATTTTAAGAACATGAGCTACCTCTTGAGAATAGCTGTGAATATTACGTAGACACGCTGCAAAGAAAAGGTTCTGTGTATTCCAGGAACAAAGCCTACACTGTAGGACTATCTAGAACCATTAGATCTCACATTGTTAATTGTATATGCCCTGGATGCTAGATACAGAGCTACATGATTTAACATTTGCCTTGCACGGATTTTGTCTCTCTTTAGTGCAATCTCTCCTTGCTATACATGTTTACTTGTTTCTCATAGAAAGGCAGTGTGTCTTAACATTTTATTTTAGTTTCTGTCTTTTTAAATTTTTAATTAAAAATAATTTACACAGTATACATTTCCCCACCCCAAATCATCTGAAATCTTCACTATACCTTACATGCTCAAATTCATGTTCTTTTTCTCTCTTTAAAAAACAAAATATCCCCTTTGGGGCAGTCAATCTTTTTCCTATATTTCCATTAGAGTTCCCAAGCTCCATCCACTGTTTGTCTACAGGTGTCTGTATCTGTCTGAGTAAGCTGCTGGGTGGAGCCTGCCAGAGGACAACATGTTCCTGTCTGCAAGCATTGCAGAGTATCATCAATAGTGTCAGGGATGGGTACTTGCCCATGGGATAGGTCTCAAGTTGGGCCAATTATTGGTTGGCCATTCTTTCAGTCTGCTCTATCTCTCATGCCTGAAATTTTTTGTAGACAAGATAAATTTTTGGTTGAAAATTTTGTGAGAGGTTTGGTGTTTCTATCGCTGCACTGGAGTTTCTACCTGGCTACAGGAGGTGGCCTCTTTCGCTTCCACAATGTTGTGAGTCAAAGCTAACGTCCCTCACATTGATTCTTGGGCACCTTCCTTATCCCAGGTCTCTGTCTCATCAAGAAAATGCCCTCTACCTCCTCACCCCCATCAGCTGCAGATTTCCAGTAATATGTATGACTATCTAGCCATTTCTTCTGTCCTTTCCCATACCTGATCATGAACAACCCTATTCTCCTCCTCATCCCCTCAACCTTCCAGTTCCCTCCCTCCATTTTGGACTCCAAAAGTGATAGTAACTCCACAGGAAGACAGACAGAGTCAACTAACCTAGACCACTGGGAATCTCAGACTCTGAACACCTAACCAAAGGGAATACATGGGCTGGACCTACACCTCCTTGCAAAAATGTAGCAGATGTGCAGCTTGATCTCTATGTGTATTCCAAACAAATGGAGCAGAGTCTATCCCAATAGCAGTTGCCTATTTGTGGGATATGTTCTTCTAGTGTCTGGTCTCAGTGGGAGAGTTAAACCCCTACCTGGCCAAGACTTAAAGTTCCAGGGTTGGGAGATACCCAGGGGTCTACCATGAGGAGAAGGGAAGGGAGATGAGGAAGGATTGTGGGTGGAGTCACAGGAGGGGGGAAGTGATCAGGATATAAACTGAATAAGTAAAAATATTAATTTAATTTTAAAACAAAACAAGAAACAAACAATTCAATGCCTAATATAGCTTGAGGCCCATGGCATAAAAGGTAACCTACATCTGACACTGCCTTCAGGTCCAGTAACCAGAAGCAGAGACCTAGGATAGAATCACACACAACTCTTGGAAACAAACATCCAAGGGCCAGGAAGCAGAGGCAGGATACCCCAGAGAACTATGATAGAACCAAACCCAGCTGGAAAACAAACAAACAAAAATCTACAAAATTATTCCTAATGATATTCTGCTATACTGATAGATAATAGTCTAGCATAAAAGTCATCAGATGTTTTATCCAGCAAATGATAGAACAGATGCAGGGATCCACAATCACATTCGGTTGAGCTTGGGGAATCCTACAGATGACAGGGAGGAAGGAGTGGTCAAGGACAACACACACACACACACACACACACACACACACACACAAGGAGGGGAGGGAAGGAGAGGAGAGGAGAGGAGAGGGGAGGGGAGGGCAGGGGAGGAGAGGGGAGGCAAGGTGAGGCGAGGCGAGGCAAGGCAAGGCAAGGAAAGGAAAGGGAGTTGTAAGAGCTAATAAAATGAAGTGAAAGCTACAGGAAATATTTTTGTTGGTGACACATGAAACTTTATTGAAAGAC
The DNA here is from genome assembly GCA_902729485.2 of Mus minutoides. Lineage (NCBI taxonomy): Eukaryota > Metazoa > Chordata > Mammalia > Rodentia > Muridae > Mus > Mus minutoides. The sequence goes on from LR749946.1 coordinate 1,094,943, forward strand.
ATTATATTGCTAAGTGCTTATAGATTCCCTTAATATATATTCAAGTTAGCAAAGGTGTCTTATGAATTTCAGGAAAACACAAACAAAAAATGTTCCAGGTTGGTTTAAATAATATATCCCTAATAGATTGGATAATGCCTTATCTATAGTCTCATGTTCAATAACTGCATGACAATTAACTGAATATGTAACAAAAAATATTTTTCTAGACATAGATAATGTCTTGAGTAAAAAGAGGCAAAAAAATTTTAGGCAGGGAAATCTCTGACAGTTTGAAGGTATTTGATGATCCAGTTCAACTGTGGTTCAAAAGATTAAAAATGAGAGCTAGATTGAGCTTGGAAGGTCAATCAAGATAAGTGGAAATTCTTAAATATTCATCTAAGGGGCTTGGTTTTATTCCATAAACAAAGCAGAGCCATTGGAAAGAGGATTTGACCTTGTTTAGAATGGTGCCTTGAGATGTAGAATCTGGCAGCAGAAATAAGAGAGCACTAGACTAGAAAATCAGCAAGACAGAAGATGGATAGGTTAAAGGCAACTGGAGTAGGTCAGAGCCAGGTGCATCTTAGCAATAGATGTCCATGTGTTTGGCTCCAAAGTACCATCAAGTCTGTCTACTGAAATCTGACTTTTGCTGCTGTCAAGGACACAAATGTAGGAATATTTATCTCTAGCTATACTCTCACGTGGGACAACCTGTGAATAAAGCAATCTGTTCACCCACATGAACTCCACAAGTTTTATGAATGCAAGTGAATTTGCTTTCCACTTGGGTTTCAAATAATTAAATTTAATGGGGATCCATCACCAAAATTACACCAATTGTTATTACTTATTGTAGGGAACATTTATCCATTAAATAGAATCCAAAATGTGTACTCATGCAAACAACAATTACAAGACACCAAAATTAACTATTCTAAATGGCACATGGAATCAATAACACAATCGTCAATCAGCACTTAATAAAATAAAAACGCCTGACTCTGCAAGGTCAGTACATTATCATGAGTTAGTTATCCTTAAGGGGATAGATTATTTCCATGTTGGGTAAAAACTATTTCCCTATTTAAGAATAGATTCATGAATTTCAGCCTAAAATACACTGCCTATAATATATTCCACTGGACTTACTCTTTTTTCAGTCATTTAAAAATATATAGAATGCCAGTAGGTGTATATTTGACAAATGTAGATGGAGTTTATAAAGATTCTGTAGAATAAATCTGTATGAATAATAACATTCTTGTCATTGAGAAAGTCAAAGTTCATTGAATAATCTGAAGAAAAGTAATAAGATGCAGTAGCCTTAAGAACTCACTAGCAGTACAATACCTATATGAATGGCATAATATAGGCCATGAAAAGTCCCATTTTGCTTACTAAAATCTGTAGAAATCTCCCTTTCTCTTTTGACATCTTTCAAAAGCAAGATAGTATACAAACATATATGTGTTCGGGGAGAAACCAATAATATATTATAAGAGACATTGCTACCACTTGTCATTAAATATTTCATTGAGTATCTACTATAGTCTAGGTATTCTGCAAGACAATGTAGACTTAAAGACAACTGACACACGGCTTCTGCCTTAACTAGCTCATAACCTATTGAGATATGTCTTACCAGCACCTTACAATATACTATGCTTATATCTTTTAATTCTTATAACAATGAATCCTATTTTTCAATATTCTAAAAAGCAGAACTGATAAGAAAGCCTTAATACGAATATTGACTATTTTATACAGGAAAGTGTGAGGATGTGCATCATGTTAGTCCTGGCCCAGCTTGTGTTCATCTTAACAATTACCACAGGAAGGGTCGTCATAGTGGCCTAGCTCACATACCTGATGAGCAGCACAATCTCCTGCAGACATGTCATTTAGGAACACAACGCCCCTAACAGCAATCTCCCTAGGTTTTAAAACCCTAAGCCACATGGATATAATGAATCATTGGCAGAGTTTCACATTGTCCATTTACCCTAGAGCTTACGGTAAGAAAAAAACAGTACAAACCTGTGAAATTACTCCCAACCCTAGTGCTAACCATGCCACTATAAGCAGTAAACCATAACAAGAGGGATGGACTAATTAGAAATAGAAATCTAGGCCTCTTACATATATGTAGCAAATGTACAACCTGGTCCTTAGATGGGTCCCCAACAGCTGAAACAGGGATGGTTTTGATTCTATTGCCTGCCAGCAGATCCTGTTCCCCTAACTGGGCTCCCTTGTCTGGCCTCAGAGGGAGAATCCTCAGTATCTAGTCACTTAGTGACTTGTATCAGAGTGAGTTGGTACCCAGGGTGATTTCTCCTTTCTCAAAAGAGAAAGGGAGGAAGCAATAGGGGGAGTGGCTAAGTAGGGGAGTGACTGGGAGGATAGAGAGTTGTACAATTGGGATATAAACTGAATGAATGAATGAATGAATAAATAAATAAATAAATAAATAAATAAATAAATAAATAAATAAAATCTAAAAGGGAAATTTAAAAATTAAAAAATTTAAAAGAAGTAAAAAAATTTTTATTTGGCCACATAATTTTAAGTTCTGTATTTCTATTTATCAGTATTTCCCAAGCAAAAAACTTTAAATTAAACAAAACACTAGGATCATATTGAAACTAAAACACTCTGATATTAGGCATTGCTGCTGGGAAAACACTGATGTTCAAGCTAGACATTCTAATTCTCTGTTACAATTTTATCACTATTGTTATCACTCGCACTACCATTATCAAAAGCGTCAGGACCCCCTACATCACCACTATCATAATCATGACTGTTGTTCATTATCTGTTATAACCATAACTGCCATTGCTGCAGTCACCAAGAGTATCATCATCATTGTCATTATCATCACCATCACTAACATTCTGACCACTCTTACCATCAGCAACACCACCATCATCACCACCATCAACTCTATCTTAATTCTTCATATGCCTTTTTAAATTTGCTTAGCATACAATTACTACCATGTTGGTTGGAATCAGGATTATAATTATAACTAAATATTGGCAAGAGGTGGTTTGATATAGATGTCTTCTTTAGAGCTGACCATAACACAGTATCTTATTCTATGTACCTTTAATAGTTGTTGGTCTCTGTTTTGATCATTATTTACTGATCAAGAAAAAAAAAAACACTTCTCTGTTGAATATTCAAATATTTAAACTGGGGATATAAAGATAAGCCATTAGGAGTCAGTTTAATATTACCTAACAAAATAATAAATTGTGTAACTTATTCCCTAAGATCTATGATTTGTCTCGCTGAGTGCTATGGCCCTCAATCATACAAGGTATAGATTTCGTCTTATGGAATGGATCTTAAATCTAACCATAAAATGGCTGCTGACTACTATAATATTTGTGACATTATTACACCAGCTATGTAAGATTAATTGTAGCTTTTCTCTGTGGAAGAGGACCAGAAAGAGTAAAAGCAAGAGGTAGTAGATGACGAAAATTAACAAGTGATTTCCAGACACAGCAGGATAGTTTCACACATGAACTCACAATGATTATGGCAGCATATGCAAGACCTGAGTGAGCTTGAGAATAAAAGAGGCCAGCATCCACTTGGAAGGTAGACAAGAACTAATACTATTTTATGAAGAGCTATTGACAATCACTGGCTGATAGGGAAAAGGTCAGTTTTTTTTTAGAAGGGAAGCCTCTGGAACTATATCCAGTAGAAGGGCACTCATTCAGTGTACATAGAAAACACAAATTGGACCTTATGGCTTTGAAAAGAGCAAGAGGACACAAAGTTGGATGGTAGGGGAAGCTATGGATCTGGTGGAGTTGCAGGGGTCACCATGGTCAAAATACTGTGTATGAAAGTTTTAGGAATAAATAAAGATAATTTTAAAGACTTATTTAACAACTAAATAAATATGCTAAGTAAAGATTTTCAGCTGCTCAGATTTCCCCAGTAACAGAATTTAGAACCCAAGTCCATTACTGTACACATTGCTTTTAATTAATACTAGCAAAAGTGGAAAATTTCTAACATTTCTTTTTGGATAAATAAGGCAAGAGAATTGTGTTTTGTCTTGCTACTATTGATGGGTAATGTAAAATCAGATGGCTCAGAATTAAAAGTTATCTCTTCTGTTTCGGGTCCAATGATAACTGATGGTGGGATCTAATGAAATGTTAACTTGTCTGAGGTATAACTCTAAGATTAAGGCAATAATCCTAGGTTGCTTCAATAATCTCTGTATGAGAACATCTATGAAATCCTTGTGACAGTGTTATGACTGAATTTTACTTGACTTCTTTGTATGATGTCAGCCTCTCTTTTGTGTCACACCTTATTTACAGTCTCCAGTCAATAGCTGGAGAGAATTATGACAATATTTACTACAAGGTATTATTGTGAATATTTCAAATTGCCTGTACCTAAAATGAAACAATTTTTCTTCTGGCATACAGAAATGGAAAGTTGTCTCATGTCAGACACTCTTCTCAGCAGTGGAATACATATCCTAGTATGAGTATTGCAAGGAAAATAACCTACAGTCACTAAGTATTAATTGTGTTTTGTTTCCTCCAAAAAGAAAGGCAAATATTTTTTATTCATTGCAGGAGACAATTCCTCTTCAGGTTTTTAGATCAAAATTTTCTATAATATCCTTCTAATAAATGTTTTATTCTAGGGCTTTTTCCTGTGGTGAAATTTGTTGACCTGTTATTATTCTTGTGTAAAGGGCCCTTCTTTGTATAAAAATATTAGGTCTTTGTATTTGTTTCTCTTTATTCTTTCAACTATGCTGTGAATCTCTTCATTCTTTCGACAATTATGTGTGTAAATCCATGTCATTTGAAAAAAGCCATGATATTCTTGAGTTCATATTCAAAATGCAGTTATATGTTTCAAATGAAAGATGCCATTTTTGGTTTCATAAATAATGACTATTTGGTTTAATTAACATACCAAAAACATTACAATTAATTTTACAGTTAATGTTAAATATATAACATAATTAATTAATATAAAGTTTTGTTTGAACAAAAGCCAGTGTATTCTGGGTACAATGGAATGATCACAATATAAAGATGATCTTGAATATGAATAACCATTTGCCTGCTCCTTCTCTTGTTGTATGTATTCCCTCTCCTATCATTATAACAACAATAGTTTCCAAAGCATCTCAAAACCCTCCAACAGAAATGTCCCTCATACTTATCTCTAGACACTTCACTTAGTCTGTTACATTTTATAGTACTTTCCTGACCCTGGCCACTGTGTCTGCAGCATGGGACCATTATGAATGTTGGAAAATCTCTTTGTAAGCCTGGGAGTTTCTTAGGGGTTAAGCAGTTTGACATACGTTATAGGGCTATGAGCATTGCTAGCCATTAAGTAGGTCTTTAAAATGCTGATTTAATAACATTTTGATGATGTGATAGTAGATGATAAAACATAATTAGACCAAACAGGCCTTGTGCTCCTCAGAGGCATGATGTCTCTTAATACTTTGCAGAAAAAGAAAAGAGCAAGTGAATGAGGGCTTGGTAAACAGAGGTGGTGAGTACTCTGTTTTGATTCATATGTTACATTATTGTTTCATGTTGTCTCATTGATGGCTTAAATTTATCTATTTTTTTTTTCAATTTTAATGGACACATGAGGACATCAAACTTTGACATCACTTAGTGCTGTATGGTGCACATATATCTGGCTACAATATATAACATTTTTGTTTCATTTAGATATTTATTAATTTGTATATTTGCTGGGATAGTGTTTGGCTTTGTAGATACCTCTCCTCCTGACTTAGCCTATTATGTGCTAGAATTACAGAAGCCAAATACATATATGATGTTTACATCAAGTAAAATATGTTCCTCTCCTTCCCTCTGTCATTCTTCCATGAAAACCATTCAAGATCCTTTCTTTTATATTTCTGGAATGTTTAACGTTCACCTCCCTGATCAACAGTTTGGATGACACCAGATCACTATTGTAGCATAGGCCTATGTCCTATTGTAAGAACAATGTCAGTTCCTGTCAGACTTGCAAGTTAGAATGGGTGTTTTCTGGCTGAATGGTGGGAGAAATTACACATCTCAGATATAATATTAGAAGAATGTTTGGATGGAGAGAAAAAAATACCTGATAAATATTTATTAAACCTCTGCTTACTTACTTAATACATGTCACATGTGATATAGTCTTCAGTATGTTTATTAAATAATAAATGCTATTAAGGATACTTTGCATTTAAAATGAAAATTGGAGAAGCAGATTTATTATCTATTTAAATATTTGTAAATGAAATGCCCCATGAAATAGCACAGTATTTTCATGTTATACTCTAATTTAAAAGAATGTGAGGCTGGTCAGATTCATCCTTCTCAAAGTAAAGTGGTAGCATCCTGATGTTATTCTGGAGTCTCGTAGAGTACTCCCAAATATGTTCCTTTCTTTGTACCACTGTAAAGTTATTACCACACATGTTCTAACATGGACTCAAACTTCACCAACCACTGATCCTTTCTTTGGAGTCTTAGTCTTGCTTCCTTAAAGAGTTCTGCTGTTTCTAAAAGTAAATTCTACGATAAACCATAGATAAAGCTGTTCAACTCAAGCTAGAATCTTATCTATTTGGATAATTTTATCAAACTTAAGACTCCCACTTACTTCCATGTTATACTTTAAACCCTAGGTAGTGTAAAATTTCAACTGAAATTTACAAAATATACAATTTTATAGTGGTATCAGTCTTCTGCAAAAAGAGGTTTCTTTGGTGAAGTGAGAGCTATATGTTATCAGTGCATATAAAAATAAGTGGATAGAGTTCAGATATAAATTATATGGTTTAAGAAAGTGGAAGTAATAGGTTCTTTTTTAGGATATATGATCTGTCTAGTGATAGATAGTTGGCTAGGTTTATAGTATCAAGCACAACTTTCCTATTGAGTGTCTTCATTTCAATTAAACTTAAGCTGGTAGCTATTACTAAGATTGAAGTGCAACTATTTCATACATGGGGGAAATCTTCACAAGTCCACACTCTGGGATAAGGAAATAATGGAAGCTAGTAGATAAGAAAGGGAAAATCAGTCTTCTTCATGACGGTGGGACTCATGGCACTAGTTGCATATGTAGTCAAGGATGGCCCAGTCTGTCATCAATGGGAGGAGAAGTACTTGGTCCTATGAAGGTTATATGCTGTAATATAGGGCAACACCAGGGCCAGGAAGCAGGAGTAGGTGGGTTGGTGAACAGGGAGAGGTAGGGAGGGGATAGAGAATTTTCAGAATGGAAACCAGGAAAGGGGATAACATTTGAAATGTAAATAAAGAAAATACTTTAAAAAAAAGAAAAATATTTATATATAAGATATGTATTTTATATAATAAAATTTTATAAACTATATTTGGAGCATGTAGATACCTTCTGAAATCAATTATACAAATATATAAACCAAAAAAAGAAAAGTTTCTGATTAGAAGGTCTTATGATTTACAATTTTTCCATAAATTATGCAGTTAATATTAGGATTGACATGGCTAAACAATAGGAAAAATGAAGAAACCTATAGAGAATAGGGGTGGGGTTGTGTGATAAGCAAAGACAACTTTCAGTAGAGTAACATAGATAATGTAACTTTTGACCTGACATTTTTAATTGGCCTGTGGCTTCAGGCAGAGTTGCCATTTATACCAAGGCATTTTGTTCAGAAGTATCACCTCTAAGACTAATGATTATATAAATCAACTAAAATAAAATGGATATTGAGGGTTTTACCCAGAAGTCCTAGTTTGCTTCTCTATTGCTGTGATAAGACATTAGGGTAACATCCTACTGGAAGAATGAGTGGGAGAGGGGAGGAAAAGGGGAAGATGGGAACAGGATCAGTTATTGGGTAGGGGGCAGGAGCGAAGCCCAGAGGGTCATGAGAATGATTGTTAATTTGAAGCTTCTGAGCAAGGAAGGTGGGAGGGACCCTCTAGAAACCTGGAAGGTGAGAAACTCTCAATACTCAATGGAGATGACCTTAGCCAAAATGCCCAATGTGGAGAGAGGAAAACTGAAGAATCTACCTCCAGTAGATAGGCAAGGCATCAGGTGGAGGGATGGAGTTAACAACCCACAGTAAAAGTTCTCTGACCAAGAATTGTTTCTGTCTAAAATAACTGCCGGGGCAAAAATGGAGAAGAGACTGAAGGAAAGTGGAAGTGACCAGACCAACTTGGGATCCAACTTGAGGAGGGGCACCAAGGCCTGAGACTATTACTGATGCTATGATGTACTTATAGACAGGATCCTAGTTTGGCTGTCCTCCAGGAGGTCCTACTAGAAGCCGACTTAATCAGCCTCAGATACTTACACCCAGCCATTGGACTGAAGTCAGGGACCCCTATGATCCAAATAGAGGAAAGACTGAAGAAGCTGTAGGGGAGGGCGACCCAAAAGGAAGAACAGCAGTGTCAACTAACCTGGATCCCTGAGAGCTTCCAGAGAGTAAGCCACCAACCAGGCAACATGCACAGGGAAATCCAAGACCTCTGGCACATATACGGCAAGGGACTGCAGAGTCTGGCCTCAGTGGGAAAAGATATGCCTAGTCCTTAAGAGACTTGAGGCCCAAGGTAATTTGGATGCCAGGGCAGCGAACAGCCTCTCACAGAAAAGGGGAGGAAGGGTGGGATGAGGAACTATGGGAGGGAGACCCCGCAGGGCACAAGTTTTCAATAGGTGGAATGTAAATAAACAAAATATTTTTTTTAAAAAGATATGTGAAGAGCAATATCCAAATGGGAACTTTTCAATCTAAACTATAAAACTGTTACTGGTATAAAAAACTTTTTTTTTTTGCAAAGAAGGTATGATAAATATAAGAAGCAAGAGTGTTATAGAATGGATTGCATCACCCACAGCTGTTGAGGGACACATTTGGATACATGTAATGGGAAAAGTGGCGGCAGAGATGAGCAGAGGGGACAAAGAATAGAGGATGGAATAGAAGGTGGGTCAGAAGGAGCAGTATTACAGAACTTGAATAAGAAACTTAAGTACATGTAATTTCAAACACAAGGAAGAACAATGATCTTAAAAGCTGCTAAAACATTAGCCTCACTGAGAACTAGTAAGTAGAAAGGAGGCGTACTCACTACTTTTTGATGCTGTGAAAACAACTATAGCAAGAGTCAACTTAAAGAAGAAAAAGTTTATTCGGGCTTAAAGTTTCATAGGGAAAATTCATAATAGTGGAGAGAGCGTGGCGGTGGGTTGTCTGAGCAAGAAGTTGAGCAACATTATCTTCAAGTCAAAACAGAGAGCAGAGAGGGCAAACCTGAGTTGGAGCAAGGTTATGAGTTCTGAAAACCTACCCTAGAGATGGGCTTCCTCCAAAAACACTCTACATCTAAAAGGGCTTGACAGCCTCCACAAACAGCAAAATCAACTGGGGGACATGAGTTCAATTATGTGACTCACAAAAAGTCACTGGAGATGACGTGAAGAGAAGATTTGGACAAATTAGAATATAAACCCTGATAGTGAAGATTTTAGGAAAGAGCTGGAGATATAAGCAACCAGATATTTAAAATATATTTAGTAGTTTTGCTCTAAATCCAGACTTATAGGGAGTGGATAAAGGTTGTTAGCAAGATTTGATTTCCAAAATGTTAAGAGACAGAAAATACATGATTTTATGGAAAAAAAGTTGATCTGAACATATAAAATTAATTTGTCATTATAAAAAATAAAAAATAATTATGTGTATTGTGTTGGAGTAAGAGAAGCTATTAAGTGTAGAGGGGGAAGCAGGGGAGAGAGAGAAAGTTGAGAGTTAAGAGAAACTAGACACTAGATGCATTCTGGGATTGAAGAGGCAAGTATTTCCCAAGAGAGGAGAGGAGGGTCTATTGGTCATTTCAAAATGGAAGAAACTAAGAAACATTCACTTGGAAGTCCTCAGTAGCAAATTTAAATGTGATTTCAGTAAGTTCCTAAACATAGTCAAGCATCCCCATCACCTGAGCAGTGCTTTATAAAAGTGCCAATCTATCCTTGAAGCATTGCAATTATGAGGAGAAAAGGCCCAGAAATATGAATTTTAAATGATGATATCTCTTAAACAAGATTTTCCAACAGTAATTGTAGTATAGCCTAGCTCACATAGTGGATATCAACAGAAACTTCCAAAAGTCAAAACCCAAGTCCATTGTTGACCAAATATAGAAGACAACAACCTACTGTCCTGACTAACATGTTGTGTTTAGCGTTCCTTGAAGGGCCTGACTCCACTTTACATTATTATCAGCTATATCTCTGTCTGAACCTATCCTATAGACTGTGAATAGCTTGAATATCCCTCCTATTAACATAGACTGCCTCAAAGAATCACTAACAGAGTGTATTACCTAGATTATCCTTACTTCTAAAACAAGTAAATCTCAGGTTTACAGTGATTTCATTCAAGCAGAAGTTTATTTTTGTTCAACATGTCTGACACTAAGTTTTGTTCAAACCTGTCTGACACTAGATGAAGAATGTCTTAGAACCCAATAATTCATATGTCAAAGTTATTAAGACTCTTGATTTCATTGCTAGTAAGACTTCCAAAATTACTTGGGAAACTTAGGGGAAGAAAGACACAGCACATAAACACTACTGAAGATTGGATTAGTCTAAAAGTATCTCAGGCATCTTCTCACCTTCTAGGACTCAGGCATATGACCCAGTCACAATGACCCATTAACTTCCAATTTTACAGAGTTCTACGCCCCATATGTGCATCTATTATCATACTGTGAGGAGAGAACTGGAGCAATTTATGAAATATATGCTACCTCAGCAAAAGTGAATGAAATATAACAAAGTAGTTTGGAAGTCTTGTCAGTGTACTTTAAGTGGTGTGTGTGTGTGTGTGTGTGTGTGTGTGTGTGTGTGTGTGTGTAATTGTGTGTATCTCTGTGTGTTTGTGTGTCTGTGTGTGATGTGTTTGTATCTGTATAATATGTTTATTTCATATATGTGTATTCATGTGCATCTGTTCACATGTGAGTGCAAGTGCAGATGACAGGGTGCGCATGTGGAGGTCAGAGGACAACTTGGGGCTTGCTACCTTCTGCCTTGTTTAATACAGAGTCTTTTATTTACAAGAATATTTACAAACCATGATTTTTATCAAACTAACTGGCTTGAAGAACTCTGAATATCTGCCCGTCTCTACCTACCACTTTACTATAGGATTATGGGATTGCAGATGTTCTTTAGTGTGCCTGACTTTACATGTGTTCTAGAGATGCTAGATCAGTTCCTCACAATTTCAGGTCAAACACTTTTCCCCTAAGCCTTTTCCATGTCCCAGTGACTCGTTCTTAAATGTGCTCATAGCATAATGAATTAAACAATACATATTCAGTACAAATGATTCACATATCCACATCAAAATTGTGTGATGATACAAATACAAGCACTAGTGTCAGTTGTATGATTTGAAATAGAAGTATTATACTAGGAGACTAAAAATTATTGGAAAATGTACTATGCTCTATGCCTTCAAATTTCTGGGTGGTACAGGCAATTCATAATAGGTCTTTATTTTAATTGCTGGCATCAAAAGATATATCGTAGAATGAGTGATTCAGATGAAATGAATAGAAAATCTTGAGACTAGTTAGGTAAAGAAAAGAAGTCACATGCCCCAGGTGATAACACATAGAACCCACAGTGATCTATAAGGACACTAGAGTTAACTAGCTCATATAACCCAGGAGTGAGGCAAAGGGACCAAGACACAAGAACTATGACCACCCCCTAAGCTTTCATACTCTGAATGCACACTGCTTCCTCTTTGGGCACAACTTATTCCTCCTAAGGTCACTCATACCTCACTCTTTGTGAGAATTTAGGTTTTCCATGACATTTAAATTCCTATGACATTTCCTAGAGATAGGCTTCTTTAATTTCTGCTGAAGATGGCATTTCTGGAAGAGGCATTTCTTGACCCTATTTTTTGCCCATTGTGCTTTATATTTCCTTGTCATTTCTGCTTATACCAGTTAAGAGATGAACCAGTTTTAAATAATTTTTATTTTGATCATTTGTTTCCTTGCTCTATTGAATTATTTATAAGATTAGAAGCTTATCTACACTCTTCAAAAGTACATGTCTGAACTAACACAATATGTAGAAAAGCAGGCAATCACAAAATGAGAAAGAGAAAGAGAGAAAGAGAGAGAGAGAGCACAAATATGAGATACATGTTAACATATTGCTAGATGCTACACACTATACCAAATTCTTTAGTTATTTTATCCTCACAACAACTTTTGATGATGGATGTCATTCATATATTCCTTTATATGGTTTAATTTATCAATATAAAAAATAGTTAAATATTTTTCTCAGAAACATATAATTAGGAATTTTTTTATCTTGAAATTTTATTACCACATCACAGTAGAGCAAAGTGGTCCAAAGTTACTATTCAGGTAGCAAAGTTGCTCTGTGGGTTTCCCACTACAAATCTATAAAATGAAAGGTTGGTCACTATAGCATTTGATGATAAATTCATTGTCAAGGAAAGAAAATCAGGAGAGCTGAAAATGTGTGGATGATTCATTCAATGTCATCCAACTAATGTAGAGCAAAGCTAGAAATATAAGCCCTTGATCTGCTTACAAGGACAAGCTTCTGGGTTATCTGTTTCTCAGGGGTTCAAGGAAAGTAAAATAGAATTCATAGGGTTCTACTGTGAAGGCAGCCATTCTCACTTACACTTATGCACAAAGGCCAGATGCATCCCAACATGATGCATGCTCCCACACCAGAGGCCTTCTATGGTAACCCTTGAAACACTGCTAACATTTTAAGCAGTGGTGCCCACCATTTAGATTTTCTTAGCTTGTGTTTTCTCATATTAAAGTTTCCTTGCTATCTTCTCTCATCACTGAATTCTCTGGGCACTTCATAAATTTTAGTATTATGATCACGACCATGATGTTCTCTTTAGTAGCAATAGGAGACACATAGAGACCCTTCACTCACCTACAAACCTGCCTTTATTCTCCCTTTATTCTCATACTGAAAAGGCCATCCTATAATCCAAGCTGACTAAAAAATGAAAATTCATAGTTTCTGGCTGCTTTCTGTTAAAATAGGCTCTGATTTTAATCTATTTTGTGATTAGAACTGTTTACAAAGGTACACGATTCATAAATAGGCACAAAACGTTCCATTACATAGTCATTTGATACTCTGTATTTATAATATTCTGCAGCAAATTCCCTAATTTATATAGTGCTGGTTACATGTCATTATCAATTATTACATGCCAATATTTCTATTCTATATTATCAGCAATACAAATGGCACTGAGTTCACAGGAAAGATGTCTGTATCAAATAAAGATATTCTATGTAGAATCAGCTATACCTTCACCAAGTCATTTCATATCGCAAAATCAATTCTTTAACATGAAAAGAGTAAGGTCGGTGCTTGGTGCATAAATATGATAATTTCAGTCTGACCTCATAGAAACAAAAGAAAACAAACAAACAAAACACTATGACATTGCAAATCTGTAATCAAGCAGTCCTATGTTAAAATGAGAGGTTAAGATAGGAGAGTCACCTGGAAGCTCCCAGGCCAGCAATATAGCGTCAGAAATAACAAGAGAAGACCTACCTCAATTTGATAGAAAATGTAAACTGATTCCAAAATATTGTCCTCTTATGTCACCACTATGCATACACCCATAATCTTTCTCTCTGTCTCTGTGTCTCTGTGTTCTCTGTCTCTGTCTCTGTGTCTCTCTCTCTCTCACACACTATACACACACACACACACACACACACACACACATACACACACAAATATTCAATAAATTAAAAAAATTAAGTTGTTGGTGTTCTTGATTGTGAGCACTCAACGGTCTCTATAAAATGTGCTCTAACTGTGCATTATCCAGCACATGTTAAGCTTAAACTCCAGACTTGTCATTATACCATAATATACATCTACATTTTGTTATACTCAAGGTTCAGATGTACAGCACTGTTCCAAGTCCTAACTCTGTTAAATCTATACTATAATTAAAAAAAATACTAATCACTTATGGATAATGACAAAGTGGAACAAATAACATGTAACTTGATAAAAGAACTAGTTCCTAAAATTAACCCAGGGTTGAGTAATAAAGTAGAAGCCTGTGTTGATTTGCACCTTTACCTTGGGAAGTGATCCAAAGCCACTAAAGCTCAAAATCCTCATTTACTCTTGGTAAAGCATTGAGTGTCAATCATTTGTTGTAAACAGAAATTTCAATCAAATATGAGCCATTTTATCTGAAATATTTGTACCTATAGTCCTTTGACATTGGTGTTAAATGGCATTTATATTCACAACAAATGTGTAGAATCACATGGCACCAATATAGTCAAATATTGATCATAATCTTTGAGTAGTGGGTGTTGATTAGAGGTTACATAGATTTTTTTTGGTGATATCAATGATTAGTGTTTTTGTTCTGTACCTAGGTTTGAAAGCATGGAGATTTATATTATATAGATATTATGGCACACTACATATCAACACACTTCTATATTACTTTGTTCCAACTATAAAGAAAAAACAAAAGGGTATTTTTTACTGTAAAAATATATTATTTATATATGTATATTATCATTTAGGAAATATGACTATATTTCAAGTTAAATCTAAGAGACATAAAAGTATGTCAACTCTGTCATGTATGGCTTGTGACTACATCAATAATCCTGCAAAGATCAATACATCTATAGTTATCACTGTTCATAACAATAAGAAATAGTGGCCAGCACAAGATGAAAAGAATCTGCAAAGAATCTCCTACAAGCCCAACTGGAACTACAGCTCACTATAATTTGCTTAAAGTTTACAAAGTTCCTTTAAGTAATATGTCACCATTTAAAATTTAAAGATATGAAAAATTTATTCTAAGCAGCTATATCTCAAAAATCAAAGAGTTAACAGGACATAGTGGTAACTATGATTGACTCTATAATGTGAGAATCTAAATCCCATTTCTTCCATGCCATATTAGGCTGCCTTCAAGTGATATTGACTAAGGATTAACTAGGCATAGTCATACCGTCTTGCAGAACAAGCCCAGTCAACAACTATCTCCCTTATTTAAAAGGCAATACAGGGTAGTGTAGAAAAGCACATAGCCTTTCACAACAAACTAGAGTATTGTAGAAATAATGTCACCTAAGAGATAAAACTTATACCAAATAAGCAGGAAACCCAACACAATCATTGCTTCCCACAAACCAGTATACCCTTAGCATTGACTTAAAGCTTCATAATCAGACAAATGCAAAAGCATGATAGAAACACTGGATGTTTTATAGATGCCAGCAAAGTAAAGTCCACATTTACTATGTAGAATGTCACTCCAAACAATCTCAGCTCAGTTTTGTTGTTAAGATTTTAAGATAAAACACCCTAACCATGTTTCTCCTGTGTAAAACATTTTATTATTGTGCTACTGCCAAAAGAAACAGACAACAGACACATAGTCACAGACACTTAATGAATTCACAGACACTAGCTGTGATTTTCCCTTTGCTTCATCTCTTCCTTAAGCACAAAGGACCCTTGTCTGACAAAGCCCAGAGACTTCCTTTCTGGATCTGCTTGCAAGACTAACAGAATGGAGATGTAGCAAAATAGAATGAGAAAACTTGTTGGAGCTAAAGAGAACTTAAGATTTCAAACTTTCAGCAGGATATTTAGAAACCAAAGTTACTCCACAAAACCTGTTGAAAGAAACATCCGGTACTCCCTAATCTCATCAAGGCTGAGCTTGAGTAGCAATTGTTTGGGAAGATTGAGAAGTGGACACAGGTTTCTGGAAACAACCTCAATGCAGTGTGCCGATGTGTTCTGTTACATTATTGAGTGAGATGTCATCTTGTAATTACTGCAAATGACCACATAGCAGAGAGCTTTGAATATGACTGAATTTGCACTTTGTACTTCTCAAATACAAGAACCTAGGTTTCCTCCTTTGTGCATCTATCTGTCTGCCTCACTCTTTTGTCACATTGATTCAGTGACCAACGTCTCTGTTCCTTATATCCTGTTTTGTCACCCAGAACCACTCCTCCCATCAGGAAGAACACAGTTCTCTTCATAATTTTTTTTACTTGAAAACCATTCTTTCTTTTATCCTGCGTGGTGTTGGTTTTTTTTTTTTTAGACTGTTTTTTTTTGTTGTTTTTGTTTTTTGTTTTTGGGGTTTTTTTGTTTGTTTGTTTTTTTGTTTTTTGTTTTTTGTTTTTTTGTTTTTTTTACTGGCAGCTGCCACATTCTTTCAGACCTTGGCTCTGTTTATTTGCTCTAAGAGAGGGCTGCAACTGGCATATTTTGAATCAGAATGGCAAGTCTTACATCAATTCTGGTCATAGCCCCTTGCTTAGGGTTTTAAGTGTTTGTCCTCTGAGAGATATGGAAAAGGTCTTTGCAAGATACACACACACACACACACACACACACACACACACACACACACACACACAAATTAGACTCCTTGTCCTATGGGATAAATGAACTTTTCTTCTATTTTTATTTTTATTATTATTGTTATTTACATTCCAGTCTTTGTCCCATCTCTCACTCCCCCTTCCACAGTTCCTCAACCCATTCTTGCCCTGCCTTGCCTCTGAGAGAGGTTGCTCCCCATCCCCTCTCAGGCCTCCCTCTTCCCTGAGGCCTCAAGTTTCTCCAGGATTAAGTGAATCTTCTTCCACTTCTCCTCTTTATGAGTAATTGTATTAGATATTTTTCTATTGCTATCATGATAAAACACCATGACTAAAGCAACATATAGAAAGAAGGGTTTATTTGGAGCTTACAGTTCCAGGGTGATAGGAGTTCATGACTGTCACAAGTGGGGTGTGGAAAAGCAGACAGACAGGCATGGAGATGAAGAAGCAACTCACAAGCAGGCATCTGCGCCTATAAACAGGAAGCAGAGAGCACTCTGGGATATCAAAAGGCTTTAGAAACCTTAAGCTTGCATTCAGTGCTATAATTCCTTCACCAAGGCTACATCTGATAATCCTTTCTAAGTGGCCACCACCTGGTGTCCAAGTATTCAAAAGTTCATATTGGGAGGAGGGGGGAGCATCTAGTCAAAATCATCACAGCTACCTAGTCTTGGGTGTTCTGATATACTAATAAAGATAGACTAAGATACCTTGTCTGGGCATACAGCTGCAATATGGAATAACCGTATTGCATAGTAGCCATGCTCATTTGAATTCTGAGTCCTAGTCAACAATATTGTCAGAAGAGTTGAATGCAACTTCTGATTTTGTATTTTGATGGAATACTCTTAATGATGTCACATTGTCCTTTTTATACACTTCCATAAGACTTATTCCTACTGTAAGAGCCCATGATTCACCAAAGAACGATACCCTGGATTAAAATAGTTTGTAATTGCAAAGAGTGCTTTTATTCTGCAAAAGTCCAGCATGTTGGGGTCTACCATTACCATTATAGAGAGACACCCAAGTGAACTTGACAAATTATGTTAATCAGTTATGTCCATCTCTTAAGGACATTCCATTACTGGGCTGTGGGGGCTGGAAAAGTTGCACGAGAAGTCTGGAAAGTGATGCTGACCAATCATTGTCCTTGCTCAGGCCAAGTGGCAAGGCAGCTTCTGAAGCCTGGACTTGCCTGGACTTGCCCAGTTCTTGGGAACAGATTTAGCCCTATTCTCCTTAACTGCCAATTTGAAGGCTAATATGGAATCAGCTGAGCCTTCTCACTACGTCAGCACTAAAGGTATTCTTATCAAAGATGCAATGTCCTCAATTTTGTAAAATCTCATGTTTGATTCTCTCTCTCTCTCTCTCTCTTTTATTTATTTATTTTTAGTAACCCTATAGAAAAGTTATAGTGAACATTTCCGCACTCACAAAATCTTTTCTGTTGTCATTGACTTCCAATATACTGCTCTCTCCTTTTAGCATGCCACTTTTCTTAAAAAGCAGTTGCCTCAGGCTCCTCACTGGCTTCCAGTTTTCTTTCTATCTCAGGTGCAATTGTTAGCAAAGATCCCAGATTGGATTTACTGGCTTTTACTCCTTTTTATTTTGTCTGTGTTCTTGAGACTGTCATACATGTGTGGATGATGGTTACATGTGTGTCCCATTTCCTCACTCTCCCCCATCTTCCCACCAACCTACCTCCTGCAATTTTAATGTCCTTTTATAATCTACTAAGCCCAGTTAGTACTGCCATGTGGGCACTTATAGGATTTGCTTTGCTTTCTTTATCTCTCTGAATGTTCCCTCTGGTGAGTTCACTGACTTCTGGCTTTTACATGCATTTGATGTTCCCAACAGAATCCTAGCTTTGGCATATCTATCTCTAGATGTCCAGACTCAGATGTCCAACTACCCACAACAATTAGTTAATACCCCTTAGCATATAGAAAATTCTACTTCCTTAAAAGCATCTACCATCTCTGGGTGTTATAATCTTTCTGCCTCTTTCCTGTTTCCATGAGCTTTAGGGGGATGGGTATGACAAAGACACCCCATTCAGGGCTGAGTGCTCTGTTCATTATCCAGTTGTAGTTTTCTGTATTACTTACCATCTACTGAAGAAGTTCCCCTGCTGAGGTCTGATTGATAGCCTCATCTATGGCTTTACAAGTGTGCCACTAGAAGCCTTTGTATCACTGTACTCATTTAGCAGAATTAGGGCAGTTTTTCCTCTAGAACCCATAGACTGTCTAGTCTTGGTTTCTTGGTTTCACTATAGAAACTCTGTAAAACTAATATCAAATCTATAATATAGGAATTAGCTCATTTTATGTGTATATGTAATACATCTGTTAGAAAATATATAATAAGAGAAATGGCTGCCCTTAACAAACAGTTTGCTAGAGTTTGGATTGCCATCTGGTTACACTCTGTTGTACTTTAAGGCCTGAACACAGATTGTGGAATACTTTAAAACTCATACTTAATGTATTATGTCCAGTGACATGGGGACATGAGATAAGTGTACTCAAATAATTTNGAAGTCAGAGTCTGCTGTACAGAGACATTCCATTAGCTTGGTCCGGGATCTAAAGTGCTGACTCTAGGCTTGAAAATGTAGAGTCTCTAACATGGTACATACCTGTTGATGTATCTAAAGGCCACTTGATTGGTAAATTAACTAGGTATGCTTTATAAGACAATGCAAGGGGGACAGTACACAGAAATGATTTTTTTTTCTGACGCTCTCTACAAAGAGGGTAGTTACTTACATTATTTTTACTCCAGTTTTCAATTAACCAAATCTACCCATTGGCCCAAGACACAATGTTTCCAGCTGCACTGATGAATGCTGTGCGCTTCTACAGCTGCTTTCTTCATTTGTTTCCATTTCAAACACCCTGTGAGCAAGGTAATTGAGTTTGAACTTGGGGGAATCCTCCCCCTTCATGGCTCTGTGCAAGAGAAGCTCACAGTCCTAATGATTTATTATTTCCCCTCCTAAGTGTATTTGGTGTGTGTGCCCAGCACAGTAGCTACATAAGAGAAGCACACATACTGTCACTTCCAATATTGCCATGAATAAATCCAGAGAAGCACTTCTGCCTTGACCATTTGCAGAAGCAGCCCTTTTAAACTCTAACTGGAATTCTTTTTAATCACAGAGCCTCTGTCATATGAGCTATGCCTAATTTAACTTAGGGTCTTCAAACACACTGGATTTTACTCCAGATCCCAGTGTTTCCACTGTTCTGGGAATGGCAGATGTTATTTTTGAAATGTGATTTTGCAGGCATAGATGATGCTATGAGTTAAGTTACCCAAGTAATTAAAATATTTCCTATCTAGTCATTCCGTGCTAAGCTGTGTTGTAAGCATTTTATAATCTAATATTTTATAGAATCAACAACTTGATAACGTAGAAGATCTTTTCTCATTTCATAGATAGCCGGAACAGTTTTTAAATGAATTATTACTTCTTGCTGATATACCCTTGAATTCATGATCTTTTTGGCTAGAGAAAGCAATAGAAAAAGTTGTTCAGTACCTGCAAATACTTGGTCATTAGAATCATTTGAATATGAGATATGCTCCATAAGCTCATAGTGCTACTTTAGAAAGTTTGGTACCTATAAGGAGGGGGAGCTGGCTGAAGGGAAAAGGTCACCGAAGATGGATACTTAGAGGTAACCTGTCTCTCTGGCTCTTCTCACTTTATTTGCTTCTTGCCTGCATGTGTTGCCTATATACAACCCCTTCTCTACAAGATGGAATCACAGCTCCAAAATCAATAGTCCTCTAATTTTTTTATGCCAGATATTTTTATCAAATAAAAAATCTAACAAATATAGATAGAACAGGTCATTCTGCAGCCTCTATTTTGATTGCCAAAATATGGCTCTTAGAGCTTTGAAGCACATATAATCACTTTTATACCTCTGAGACTACCATAATGCTGAAGTCATATATTTCCTTATCAGAAGTACCATATGAATCTGGATTCTCAGTCATCCCTGCCAAGGAGCCAGATATGTGAACAAACCCTCTGGGATTTGAAAGATGGCTCCACATATCAACTGAATATCACAAAGTTGTGCCCATCAATATCATGTAGAAAAAAAACATCTAGAAATGTATTGCTCAAATTTCAGACCTGCAGATCTATTATATATATTTAAATAGTCTTCAATTTACTACAACAGTGTTTGGGAAAACATATACATAGTCATAAATAATCCAAATATTGTTTGAAGAAATCAACATCAAAAAGAGAAAGAAGAAAAATTTTGTGAAAGTTAGCATTTAAAGTCAAAGGACTATGTTCGAGATCTTGAATCAGATGTAGAAAGTCTAATTCCAGAAAGTAACCTTTAAATATATAGCCTTAATTTAAAAGTCTATAAATTGTGATAATTATATTATTAATATTATTAATATGACCAGGAGAAAATGGCATTAAATTAATAAGAGAATGGCTTTATAACAGTTAAAATTACCAGCATGGAAGGCAACCCAGCTTCAGTTTTTAGAGAGACAGGATAGACAAACTGCTTTCATAGTAATTTTTCCACAACTCTTTATTATTGTGTAACCCTGACTCAACCCTCAACTTTTCATATAGAATGGAAGACAGTGCTGTGGGATCCCAATATAAAATATATTCAATTTAAATTATTTTATTTTATTAGAGAGAGAGGGGGAGAAAGAGAGAGAGAGAGAGAGAGAGAATGAATCTGCATTCATGAATATGAAAGACACCAGCTCCTCCTGGAATTTGGAGTTATGTTACATATGATTATGCTATAGGAGATTGTGAGCTGTGGAGGATTTGTTGCTATGAATGAATCTCTAGTCCTTATGCTGAGCAGCACACATTCATTACAAATGAGCCATTTTTCCAGATCCATTTATTCCATTTCAGATGCTGAGGAAGCTCTCATACAGTTCCTTCTTCCAATGTCATTACATACGAGAGTGATAATAAACCCATGGAAAAGGGGATAGCATTTGAAAAGTAAATGAAGAAAATATCTAGAAAAAAATTAACGTAAAATAATAATAATAACAAACCCACCGCTGGCTTGTCAATGACTGCAGACATATTTCAACGTTATGATTCAGGAATGCTTCTAGAAACTAATAGATAGAGGACAGGGATTGTGATAAATTCCCAGGTGTTCATACTTCAACCAACAAAGAATTACCCAACTCAAAAAAATGCTGAACATGTTAGCAAAATTATCTCTGCCTTGAAGAGGAGTTGAAGAAAATATTGATAGTGTGATTAAAAACCTGTATTATTACCATTTTCTAACATGATAAGATTCTGACATTTTGTAATTCTATGATTTCAATATGTCCAATGTTATAAGATACAAAAGGTGTTAAATTATTCTTTTAGAAATCACAATTCTAAATTTTGAATTTTATTTGCTATCCCAAGATTTCTGAAGTCTAAGATGACTTTTCTAGGCTTTTATTATGATAATTCTAGTAGGCTCTAACTTCACATTCTAAAACATAGTATTTGTGCCTTTAAAAAAAATGATAATGTAAAGAAAAATAAGCCTTACATTTGGATCTTATGCAGACATTTCTCCAAGTGAGGCTTCCTATTCTCTGATGACTCTAGCTTGTATCAAGTTGACATAAACTAGCAAGAATATATGAAATTCCTAGGCAAATGGATGGATCTGGAGGGTGTCATCCTGAGTGAAGTAACCCAATCACAAAAGAACTCACATAACATGTACTCACTGATATGTGGATACTAGCCCAGAAGCCTAGACTACCCAAGATACAACTTACTAAACACATGAATCTCAAGAAGAATGAAGTTCAAAATGTGGTCTCTTTGCCNAGATGGCCTAGTTGGCCATCATTGGGAGGAGAGGCCCCTTGGTCATACAGACTCTATATGCCCCAGTACAGGGGAACGCCAGGGCCATTATGTGGGAGGGGGTGGGTAGGGGAGCAGGGCGGGGATGCGGGAGGGTAAGGGGAAATTTCTGGATAACATTTGAAATGTAAATGAAGAAAATATCTAATAAAGAGAAGAAAAAAAAAAAAAAAACTAGCAAGTACCGGAGAGTCTGTGTCATGATCTTTACATTGCCAAAATGACTGATGGATGATTTTACAATCTAGAGGAGTGCTTGAAGACTACAGATGAGCAACAAGATGCTTTTACTAATAGATTAAATTAGGTGGCTATGATTACTATAGGGTAGCTGAACCAAGTTAACTAAAGCATAGAACACTGAGCCAGAGGAGGTGGAACCCACTTGTAATCCCATGCCTTGAGAGGCATAGGCAGGCACCTGGCTTTTCTATAGGTTCAAAGTAAGCCAGTACTGTTAACTAATTTTTATCTCTTTATCACTTTTGTTCTAAAGAAGAAATGACCATCCAGAAACTGCCCCACCTGGGGATCCATCCCATAAACAACCACCAAATCCAGACACTATTGCTGATGCCAACAAGAGCTTGATAACAGGAACTTGATATAGCTGTGTCCTAAGAGACTCTGCCAGTGCCTGACTAATACAGAAGTGGATGCTCACAGTCATCCATTAGCCAGAGCACAGGGGCCCCAGTGAAGGAGCTAGAGAAAGTACCCAAGGAGCTGAAAGAGTTTGCAGCCACCTAGGAGGGACAACACTATGAACTAACCAGTAACCCCAGAGCTCCCTGGAACTAAACCACCAATCAAAGAAAACACATGGAGGGACTCATGGATCTAGCTGCATATGTAGCAGAGGATGGCCTAGTTGATCATCAGTGGGAGGAGAGGCCCTTGGTCCTGTGAAGGTTCTATGCCCCGGTATAGGAGAATGCCTGGGCCAGGAAGGAGGAGTGGGTGGGTTCGTGAGAAGGGGTAGGGGGAGAGCATAGGGGATTTTCAGAGAAGAAACTAGGAAAGGGAATAACATTTGAAATGTAAATAAAGAAAATATCCAATACAAAAAAGGAATAACTAGCTTTAACCCCTGGACATTCTTTCTCGTGTGTTTTTTTTTTTTTTTTTTAATGTATTGGATACACATTTCTTTTTAATAATGTTTATTAGTTCTTTAGAATTTCACACAGTGTTTTCTCAGTTACTATTCTAGGGCTGTGACAAAACTTTATGATGAAGGCAAGTTATAAGAGAAACAGTTTAATTTTGTTTACAGTTTTAGAGAGTTAGATTCAATGATCATGGAGCCAAAAAAAAAAAAAAATAGCTGAGAGCTCTCTTCTTGTTCCACAACCATGATACAGAGAGAAGAAAAGATCACTGGACAACAGAGGAGTCTTTTGAAACCTCAAAGCCTATACCCAGTGGCATACCTCCTTGAGCAAGATCACACCCCCAAGTCTTTCCCAAACAATTCTACCAATTGAGGACCAATTATCATTCATACATATGACTTTATAGGAGCTATTCCCATTCAAACCATCACAAGGGTACTATGATTATATTTACTCCTAACTCAGATTCCCTCAGATCTCTATCCTCAACACCCTTACCACACTGTACAGTGAGTTTTCTTTCATTACCCGCCCCCAATTGAGTCCAGTTTGTTTGGCCCAACTAGACTTAGGGTGATAGACTGTTTTGAAGTATTGAACGTACCAGGGACTACATCATTGAAAAAAAAAACTGACTTTCTATCCATTAGTTATAAAATTACAATAGTTCTTTAGCTTATAGTAGGATTACTAAGCACACCTTTGTGTGTAGATGTGCAGATATCAACACTGGATATCTTCCTGAGTCTCCCTCAACCTTATTTATAGGCAAGAGTCTCTTACTTGAACTCAGATCTCACCAATGCTGGTGAATCTAAGTAGACAACTTGTTTGGGGGATCACTTGCCTCTGCATCACAGATTCATGACTATCACTTTTTAGCTTTTTCCACATAATTCTTTTACTCTGCAATCAGAATCTCTTCATCATTATTTCAGATTCCTATCATAGTAGAGATTATAGATAGGAGAGAATTAAGAAAGAAAGAAGTAGAGAAGTTCATGTAAATTGACTGTTAAGAGGGAATATAGGTCTATCTTGGGGATAGCAAGTGTTTGATTCTGTTATCTATGACTAAAGGTGATGGGTTTGCATCTTGGTAATGCAAAGCCAAACCAAATACATCTAAAAGAATAAGTGAGCTGGGAGTGGTGGCGCACGCCTTTAATCCCAGCACTCGGGAGACAGAGGCAGGAGGATTTCTGAGTTTGAGGCCAGCCTGGTCTACAAAGTGAGTTCCAGGACAGCCAGGGCTACACAGAGAAACCCTGTCTCGAAAAACCAAAAATTAAAAAAAAAAAAAAAGAGTTGAAAAAGTCTATCTACCTAAGGAAAGATGTTAAGGGATTATAAACAAAGCATTGTCCTTGGTGAACAAAGATACAAATGGGGCAGCTATTCAGGAAGCCTATACTTGTTTATATAAAAAAGCATTTAGAAATAAGCATCCCTAAGAATGCTCAATTTAGGAGCACACTACCGAGCAAGCTCTGTTTCAGATTATGCTTTGAAGGGAAAAAAATGGCAGATCCATTTGTGTCATGTTGCATTTGAAAATTGTAGACTACAGGTGTAGTTGCTTTAAAAGCAGGAAGGGGTACATTTTGGCATGCTAAGTGTGTGTCATAAATACAAAACCATGATGAGGAATGTTTTCAAGGTGTAATGGCACTATCCCACTGCTTCTTTAGGAAGACCATCAGAGAGCAGCATCAAGGCAGGTTTGAGAAGACATGGAAGTAGCCTGCTGTTGTGAGAATTGGTCCAGAGCTCTTGGCTCCAAGGGTGAAGCTCTTTGTCTTTTTTCTTTTATCAAATTTGATCTTTTGATAATTTCACACATATATTGTGCATTGACATTACTGTTTGCTCAGTCTCTTTTCTTATTTGCCATCCTTATTATCTCCTCACCAACAAGACCCTTTCCCATACCCATTTTTTTTGTTTTATTTTGTGACACTGGTTTTAACCAAGGCTGTCTGAGAATGTTCTTATTCTATGATGTCTTTACAGTATTTTCCAGGGACTAGAACTTATGCCTCAATGCCTCTTGTAATCAATGATGCTCCATTTCCTGTTCCTAGCAAGTGTGGTGCATGTAGAAACATGTGAGAATTGAGTATCAAATAACTTAATTTTAACTAGGGTTGAGTCAGGTGCTATCAAAGCAACACCTAAAGATGTAAATTTCAATTTATTGTTAAGCCTTTACTTTCTTCATAAGTAGGTATCTTTTCATAGCTCCTAGTTTTAAAAATGACATCAAACGAAGACCAAAATAAAGAAACAAATCTCCAGGATTGTTTTCAATTGAATAAAGAACAAAAGAGTTAAAGACTTTTGATGTAGTCTGGTCTATTTCCAACACTCTCTTCCACTATTCCACATTTTAGAGGAGAAAAGAAAAATCGAAAAGAAACAAAGAAAAAATTCCAAATTTTCAATACACCAGAGAATTGACAGAGATCAAGTTCCTGAGACCACAACTTACTCTGACTCTAGCATAACCCTCAGTGGATATTCAACATTCTTTTCTCCTTTATCTCCTAAAGAATACAATGTGTTTGTCTCCTAGATACACAGATTTTCTGCTCTCTTAGAAGAGGAAAGGATTAAGGATGAACATTTCAGAAATCTGTAGAAGCTAGGAAATAAATTTAACGAAAATTGTCAGCAAGGAATGACTGAAAAGACAAAAATAGTCCAGAATACTGGGAAGGGGAAACTGTATGTGAAAGTTCAAGAAAAGGCAATTCCAAACAGGTTTGCAGGGCAGCAGAGAAAGCACAGAACACATTTGGTGAGGCTGGAAGTGAAAATACTGAATGGGGAAAATAAACATTTTCATTCATGTGTAGACTGCTTTCAAGAGCACAGCAAGCCTTCCATTTCTAGACTCTAAAGAAAATTAGTAGATTTTTAATATTACTTCCCTTCCCTTTTAATACCAGACTGGGGTTTCTTTTAAACACTTAACAGCCAGTCATCCAGTCACAGGCTTCCTTGTCACTTCAGAGATGAAAGCAGAAGGGTCACTGCAGCTGGCCTGGATAGAATCTTCTTGAAGGAAGAACAAAATTAAAATCCTGAAACTTGCAGCCCACGTGTTGCCCAGTAGACCATACCAATTACTTACATCTCTTGACAGTAAGAGGCTTTGACAAGCAACAAGTGTGGAACATGCTGGGAGTTGATTATTCTATTGAATACACTCTGGATAAGTTGGATAAATGAAAGGCAGGCTGCTTGCCTCTGAAATCTAGACTGGGGAAGTAAAGTGGAAGTGGCAAATACAACATTTCCAATGAACTCCAGCAACTAGCTTCAAAGACACCGGAATCAGACCAATGCATGAGGTTCATAGGATGGAGCAAGGTGCTCAGTGCATAATGATTCGCAATGTCACTCTTTCTGTGTGCATTACATACAGATGTGCTGAAGGCTGATTCCTATTCAGCCCACACTTCTTAAAGGCTGACTCTTCCTGTACTTTGTTCATCGCTCAGTGTACAAGTGTTTCTTTTGTGTGGTCAGAATTAAGCTTGGCATTGTGGAAACAGGGTGAAGATAAACCAGCTACACAGCACCCCCAGGAATATCGAAACTGATGACTGACCACTTAGTCACTCCAAAAATGAGACAGAATTATACTTAGTTCAATAGAGAAAGCACCGAGTCGGAAAACATTGTACTGTGAGGGAAGTTCACAGGAATGTCAGCAGATGATTCCCCAAAGGAAACAACATAAATATAATGCCTGAAGATGAGATGGAAGAAGCAGAGAAATAGGTAGGCTTTGTACTAGGAGGTTCCTACACTCTCTGCCAGGATGCTACTGACTGTGTATAAAGAGAAAGTGAAGAATAGAAAAGATCCGTGATGATCATGACTTGTCATTATGTTCTCATAAGCAAAAACTAAAAATAATGGACAAATTCCTGCAAGTGTGAACACTAGACAAATTGGTTCTTTGTCTCAGAATCCTAATCTAGCTTATTCCCAAATCCTCATCTATCATTACTATGTGATATAAGAAATCCATGAGAGGTAGTGTTGTTTATTTGTTGTATATATGTATTCAGTAGGTCAGCTCAGAAAACTCTCCACCAGACAGGGATGATTGCACTGATCCCTTAGTCTTGTGTCCTTAATCCAAACAATTTGCACAACATTCTGTGCACAGGTTTTTTAGACTAGCCAGAATTCATACTTCAGAATATATACCCACTACAGAGAAAAAAAAAATGAATAGATACAATTCTAATAGGATGGAAGGAGCAGAATGCTCCTAAATGATGATTTAGGTAGAGCAAAACAGCTCTGGGCTTAGAAAGATCTGGATTATAGTTCTGTTTTTCTATCATACTGGTATTAGAAAGCTATGCAACAGCCTAAAACCTGACTGTCAGCTTGATAGTATTTAAAATGGAGAAACATAGCCATATAACTCCTGAGAATTGGTTATAATAAGGCAGATATGACATTTGTGTGATAATTTTAATATATAATATATAATCTATGTACGTCTGTCCCTTCTTTCTTCATTGAATCTTCATCCAATCTGTCCTTGGAAATAGCAAAAGTCAATCCCAATAAGGACTCTTAGTAAATCTATGAAAGAATCAATGCCAAAATTGACTTTGAAAATTGGAAGTAGTGCAGAGTATAAAAGGGAGGGTCAGTAGACCTTCCTCAGCAGATTTATAGAATGACAGTCACCAAGATTAGAAAAAGACACATCTATGGATATCTTAGAAGCCTTTCCAGAAAAAATTAGACCACATGGGTAATAACATAATGAACATCTTCATTTGCTGATATAATAAAAGCAGGAGTAGACTACTGGAAGTGGCTAGAACTATGTGGGTCATTTAGGCATGTCTTTGCCTCATTTACTTTCTGACCACTATGAGAAAACATTCTCTCTAGAAACTCATGCCATGGGGATGCTCAGTCTCATCAGTCCAGAGTCACTGGAGCCAACATTGAAGGGACTAAAACTGTGAGCAAAAATAATTGTGGCTTGCATATGTGGTCTAGTCAGTTATTTGCTCACAGTGATGATATAAGCAGGTAACATAGAGTTAATAACATGCATATGAAGGAGTAGCACCTTGTTAGAGAGAATTATGCCTTGTGTGTAGCTGATGCAGTATGCCTGTGTGGAAGGAGGGGAGTGATGTAAAACAGATGAGGTAGATGTATCTGTGCTCTGTTTAAAGATGTTCTTCTGTCTAACCTCAGAACAAGACTTTCTGGTACCTGAGTCCACTTGTTAGATAAACTTCATTTTGTACTTTTCTTCAGCAGGAATTCTTTCTGATGTAAACCATAGTGTCATATGGCGGTACAATAAATAAGCCATTCCTATGAGTTCAGTTGTATGATCAGACAGGCACAGAAACTGTCTAAACTAAACAAACATCCAACAGTAGGAGCAATGTGTGCTTAACCAAAGTAATGAAGAATAAACTCTCACACACACACACACACACACACACACACACACACACACACATATATATATATATATATATATATATATATATATATATATATATATATATACACATATATATGGAGAGAAAGGGAGACAGGCAGGCTGAGAGAGATACACAGATACACAGAGATATACAGAGACAAAGACAGAGAAATTGGTCCTTCTGTTGGCATTGCCAATTATAGAAATACATTACAGGTAAACAATTGTCTGGAAACAAAAAAAAGAAATTGTAGAAGAAAGAATTCTAATGACAATCTTTTCATACAACCTACAAGTCTTAGGAATCTCTTAAATGTGTAGACAATTAAGAAAGAAAGTTAAAAGAATTTATCTGTCAACACTTGCGTTCTCAAGCATCATGGGATACTGTCAGTGCATTAAGTAACACAAAGACAGGAAGAGGTAACACATAACAAACAGGAGCATATAAGCAGCTCAAAATGCTGCAATATAGTATAAGATGCTGATGCAGAAGTATGGGTGAGAATTTGAGAATGAATTTAGTCCATTTTAAGAGGTTCTGCCTTTGTCTCAAGACAAAAATCTTGTACTCATAGAACATCTTTAAAACGGGAACATTTTATTCATTTAAGGGCAAGTAGCTTCTGAAAATAGGATGCAATGAGGAAAGGCAGGAAAAACAACAGGATAAATGAATAACACTCAGTCTTATCTTCAATGATAGGTAATATTACCAACGAGGTAGGATCTAGAATCACCCACAGCAGCCTAAGTGCATGTATTTAAGGGGTTGCACAGATTACCTTAATAGAAGGAAGAAGACCCATTCTACTTCTGGGTGGCATTACTCTATAGGCTAGAGTCATGGAATATATATAAAGAAGAAGGGAAGCAGAGTACTGTATCAATGCCCCTCCCCTCTTAACTATGAATATCCTGTGACCAGATGCCTGTAGCTATTGTCATACTTTTCCCAGGATGATAGACTGCACTCTGCAACAGTAAGCCAAAATAAGCCCCTACTCTTTGAGCTGTTTGGTCAGGTATTTTGATTGAGCAATGAGGATAGTAACTAATTCATGTAATACCTTAATTAACTTCTGCTAATAGAAGCAAAAAAGCTTGAGACATCCTAGACATTGGAGAAGAGAAGCAAGATTTTTATGTAAATGAGTCCTGGATTTTCTGGAAATAAAAACCAAACTGATAAATTCTCACTACCAAAAGTTGAGAAAATGTGAAGCAAACATTTTTTTCCAAAGGATGATGTATTTGTTTCAGGAGTTTCAAATAGTGTGAGAAATCAATAAGAAGCAAGTTGTTTTTATACTAGTAGTTATTTAATAAATGCCAGTGACATGTATATTACACAAACTGTAGGTGCACAAAATAAAGCCCCTTGCCAACACCATCCAGATAGATATCCACCACCTCAGAATCTTCTGTTTTGTGACATTTTTTTTTCTTCTGTGTACAGTCATGTTTCAGATGACACTCATTGTGTTGACTAGACTGGTGTCTAGATTCAGGAGCCAGAGGCAAGAAGATAAACCCTAGAAGCAAGTTTGTTGTTTTCCTGTGCCTTGCTGATAGGTATCAATTGCATTGTGATCCTGGCACATGGAGTTCCTTGGTGTTATAAAGGAAAAAATAATCACACCCCCACCCTGCTTAAATACATCTATGACTCTTGTAACTCAATATTTATTATAGTTGCAAATGGGTCTTAAAAGTTTAGTTCGTGTTATAGAAGGTTCTTGAGGTGAACTCTCATCCAATATGGTTGATGTCATCACATGATGAAATTGGAAAGCAGATTTGAAGTGAAAAGCATGTTTAGATATTAAAAGAAGAAAGACATATGTGTGTAAGAGAAAGATTTTTTGGGTCATATTGATAATCTGACCTCTTCCTTCTGGCTTTTAACTTGTTAGGAAAATGAATTTCTGTTATTTAAGTCACTAGTCTATTTATACTACAGATTGCCCCCCCCCAAAAAAAAGGTACACTTGGTGCTACATTATAAGAAAGCTTAGTATAGTTTGGCTAATTTAAGATGCTAAAATGAATGGGTAGTAAATTTTTGAATAGTTTTCTTGGAGCCATTTGAATTAAAGCATTTTATGTTTCATTATTAAAATGACCCACCTCACTGATCACAGCCAGATGCATACAGAAGGTGTCTAGATTCAGGAGAATCTAGACAGTTTTTTATACAGTTTAGAGAAAGCTGTATAAAAAAAGGCAAAGCTTCTGGGACTTTTATATCTGATCCAGTACCTTATAATTCAAGGTAGCCTCCAATTCGCCACCCTCTAACTTCAGCCTCCATAATGCTCTAATTACAGGATGCAGATGCTACACTCAGTATTTCTCACAAGTCCTTTTACAGAAACCATAACTGTTCCTGACTCAGCATCCAAGGGGAACAAAGGAAAGGAAGGATGGATTGCTTCTTCCTACCATGCCTCCTCCCACATCAAACCAATGCCTTTCTAATGAAGATAGAATTCTGGATTGTAGACATATTCTCAAGGCTCAAGATTCACTGTATATGTTGAAAAGTATTGATATTTTACACACAGTAGGGTGATGTATTTAAAGCATGCTAAATGGATATAAGAGCTGGAATTGTGAAAAGCCCAGAATGAGTTTATTACAACAGTTATCATGTTATGGCTCAGCTCTAGTTGTTGTTGATGTTGATGAGTGACCACTGGGCTACCATTTTCTTGCATCATAGAAGATCAAAGGGATCATGATAAGTGCTAGCAATGACAGAGTTGAGTAAACAGGAAAGTAGTGACTTGGGCATAGTCAGTCTCAATAAAATGCTTATTTTTAGTATAGTAGAACTTTCCATGAGTTTTAACTCATTTATTTGTCTGGAATAAATGTCTCCCACTGAGATTTAAGGCCATTGCCTCAGGTAATTTGTTTCATCTTCCTACGTGTGTATGTCCCTACCTCAGGACCTCAAAGAAAAGTAATGGTTTAAGGAATGTGTGACTACTGTCAGATCATCCTTTCAAAATATTATCAGCATACTATTTGATTCTGTCTTTTGCCTTCCCAACCTTGACATCATTCCTAAGCAATAGAAAATCATTGAGAGTATTTAAGCAAAGTATGATATGGTAAGATTTTCATTTACATTACCATAAGTTGGACAGACCTGATTATTGAAATCACTAGAAACATAGAAACCCAATGACATTACTCTGGTCTTCCTTTTATTTATTTTATATATGTTTCCACTTTTAAAATATTCCATTTATTTTATAAATAGAGATCAAGTACTTTTATATTTTCTTGTCATCTCAAGAGATATGCTGATTAAAATGTAAAGTTATTACCACTATGAAAACTCATTTCTGAAATTCTATTACTGAGAGATAATAGTTGCACAGGTTTGAAACTGTTCCAGGCCAATGTGAGCCACAAAGTCCATCCCACTACAAAAGGATGAATCAGAGAGAGGTAAGAGAAGGAAGTGTTAGTTGCTGTCAATGACAGATTTGGAGTAGTAAAAGGAAAATGGTAAGTGGGAGGGGAAAGACCAAAGTGATAATTCATACCTACTATCCTAGAAGATGAAGAAAAGAATAAATGTGACAGTGTGTGTCTAAGTCACAAAGAGAACAAGAGAAATCAGCCTATTTAGAGCTACTATTATATAGGTCCTCATTAATAAGGTAATATTCAGCAAAATTAAAGTAGAACCAGGAAGAATCCACAAGTAACCCAAAGGAGTATTTTAGGCAGTAGGGATGGAGAATATAAAAGGAGAGGATGAAAGAAATAAAGAGGGAAGAGGGGAGAGAGAGAGACAAAGGGAGAGACAGAGAGAAATATTAAAGAGTAAATGTAATTATTATATTCTCCCCAAGAATTATAGTTTAACAAAAATGCCAGCACCAGTCAGAAGAATCTACCTTCTGAGTTCTTGGTCAAAGGATTCAAAAAACAAAAACAAAAACAAAACAAAACAAAACAACAACAACAACAACAACAAAAATAAAACCCTCTAAATCTAGTATAGATTATTTCACTGCCCTTGGTTACCTCCCAGGAGTTGAAGATATATCTCCATTACTGAAGTCATCATATAATTTGAATATAGGACTTGGAATATGTGAGCAAAAACTGACCTGAAAGTTTTCTCCATGTGGACTAGATTTCAGAACCAGAAGGTTTGTGCAAGCTGCAAGCTGCTAAGGGAGAAAACTCAATAAATTGTCTATACAGACAAAATGTTTTTTAATCACAACAATGACCAGCTGGGTAAGTTAGTACTAAAGGTACAATAGTGGAACTTATATCTCAGCAGTAAACAGTAGCTGTCAAATTTGATTTGAGACCCACTTAATGGGAGGGAAATATTGCCTGGAGAACAAATCTACTGAGGTCATGGGTCTTAGAGAATAACCTCCTATTGCCATTTTCCTAAACAAACATGGTATAATAACTAGCTGCATCCTAAATATGCATCCTTATATCTATAATCAATGTGGCCATCATCCCTAATTAAAGAAGCTTTTGCAGCTGAAGAAGATCATTACAGAAAGTCACAACTCCTCAAACAGCAAAGAACAACTAACAGAGGGTTGTTCCATCCCAACTGATACATCTATAACAAACCTCTGGCACTCAAGACTCATGAAACATCTCAGAAAAAAAGTGCAAAAAGACCATAACCACCAGAGGACCAGTAATTGGCTCTGAGATCTTACCTGTTTTAGCTATAATAGGGATACTTCCCCTATAACATCCTAACAGCATAGTTGCCTAAAAGGATATGATCAATTCCAATGCCAGTTTTCATCCCAGTGTAGATGGGGGAAATTTCTCAAGACCTCACACTTAGAGGAAGAGCAGTAGGTAATTACACTTGTTAAAAGTGGAAGAATTAGTCTTCCCCAGGCATGAATAATTTAACTTGATAACCTGTACCAAGTTGTCATCCCTAGAAACATATACACTCAAACACTGACTGGAGTCAGCAGGTTGTATTTATATATATGCATAAAAACAATGTTTTAAGAAGAAGGAGTTGTGAATTTTAGAAAGGTCAGGAAGGAAATTTGGAGATGGGAGTTGGTACAAAAGTAAAGTGAGGAGAAAATGATGTAATTATATTATAAGTACATAAAAAAGAACAAGTATAAAGGT
Source organism: Mus minutoides (assembly GCA_902729485.2). Classification (NCBI taxonomy): domain Eukaryota; kingdom Metazoa; phylum Chordata; class Mammalia; order Rodentia; family Muridae; genus Mus; species Mus minutoides. Next base: position 1,129,116 of record LR749946.1, read on the forward strand.
CCCAAGGCAAGAATGTACTTACTTTTGTTGAGGATTTAAGAACTGTGTATAACTAGATTGTACATCAAGGAGAGGGAAAGTAGATTCATCTAGATGACTACAGATAGTGAGAAGAAGAAGGAAGACCTATAGGTATTTAAAACCTTTGGGGGAAACATGGTGCGTAATATTGCATCAGTTTCATTACCTTAAGGTTCCCAGTTTCATCACTGCCTGAATGATGGGAAGTTGTTGACTTGGGATATGACATGGCAAGAACCATCTTAGAAAGAGCCAAAAGGGCCAGAGTCAAGACAGAGAATGAGCAGGTGTGGTGAGAGTAAAATCCATGAACTCAAGCAGAAAGTCAACTTGGCAGCTCAGTGTCCCCAGTAGCCATGTTGAAGGGACATCCAGGTGCAGAAGTATCTCTTTGCACCTGCCCTAATACATCTTAATTTTTTTTCAGTTCATCTAGATAATCCAGTTGATGCTGTACTCATACACATGCTACCCCAAGATGGCAGCATTGGAGGGCTGAGAAGAAGCTTTACCTTGTGAGCAGATGTTGACCTCATTTGCAAGTGCCTATTCCTGAGTTCACTGACATCTACTCTGAAATCTCTGCAGGTATTAAGAAGCCATCTGCTTTTCCTGGCCCATGATGAGGAGGCTGGGCTTCATAGTGAAGAAGTGAGACAGTATGATGTCACTTTCAGCATCAAGAAATAACAGGAGCAACTAAAAATGGTACTTAGGAAATAATTTTGGATCCAGACTCTGCCATTGTCTTGAGCAGAAAAGTGGGATAAACTCTTTGCAAGCAGGAGCTGCTCTCCTGCTTATGAAACTCTGAGGACCTATCACTCTCTTATTTAGTTAGGGAGGAACAAACCAAAGAAATTTGCACAACACCACACAAAGCAGGCTCTTGGCCTCAGAATATCCCCAGATACACTTTACTCTGCCCACCGAGGTAGACTTCATTTCTAAGGATTTCCCATTCATCATCATTGCACAGTGGAAACATCCCTCTACTTACTTTGGGCTCTCTAGTTATTTCCAGGAGCTAAGTGAGTCTGTGGATTTCTTATTTAATTCTCAACATATCTTGAATATTTTAAAATAGCAAATGGAATAGCTGAACAGGGACTCAAATCTGTGACTAATAATTGCTCATTTGCTTTGAATCTTACAATGCAAAGTACCCGCAGACAGAAGTAAAGGTCTCAAGATCACTGAATACAGATTTAGTTTGGTATGAAGATTCCAAAGTGGCATCATGTGACAGGAGAAGGTTTTAGTTTGAAGTTTTGAGTAGCTTCATAAAAGCCTAGAAAAGGGGGTTTTCTCATCTGAACACTTGACCAAAATTTGTAAGCCTCCTTAGCATTGTCAAAAATAAGAGTTTCAGAACCATGTGGGGAATTTTTGACTTCCCAAGTCCCACCTCTGTCATATAAAGAGTCTTTTTTGTGTGCCTGTTTTTCAATAAATAAATAAATAAATAAATAAATAAAACCTAAAGAAGGTGAAGCAGGTTTAAAATTTTGTTTTATTTGACAAAGGAACATCCAGTCAAGCTGTAAATTATGAAGATTAGTGAGACATTTCACACATACCCACACAAATGCACATATACCCTCAAACCAATTTGCTATACATTCATGAATGCGCAGGTCAACAGGAGATCNATGTTATTCAGAAATTTTCCCTTACCCTCCCGCGTCCCCGCCCTGCTCCCCTACCCACCCCCTCCCACGTAATGGCCCTGGCATTCCCCTGTTCTGGGGCATATAGAGTCTGTATGACCAAGGGGCCTCTCCTCCCAATGATGGCCAACTCGGCCATCTCCTTCCATATATGCAGCTAGAGACATGAGCGCAGGGGGAAACAGATTTTTTATTAGATATTTTCTTTATTTACATTTCAAATGTTATCCCTTTTCCTAGTTTCCCCTCCAAATATCCCTTATCTCCTCCCCCCTCCACCTACTCCCCAACCAACCCACTCCCAATCCTGGCCCTAGCATTCCCCTATACTAGAGCATACAACTTTCACAGGACCTAGGGCCTCTCCTCCCATTGATGACCAACTAGGCCATCCTCTGCTACATATGCAACTTGAGCCACAAGTCCTAAAATGTGTTTTCTTTGATTGGTGGTTTAGTCCCAAGGAGCTTGGGGGGGTGAGGGGTACTGGTTAGTTCATACTGATGTTCCTCCTATGCAAACACCTTCAACTCCTTGGGTACTTTCTCTAGCTCCTTCATTGGAAACCCTGTGCTCCACCCAATGGATGACGGTGAGCATACACTTCTGTATTTTCTCAGTACTGGCAGAGCCTCTCAGGAAACAGTTATATCAGGCTCCTGTAAGCAAGCTCTTGTTGGCATCTGCCATAGTAACTGGGTTTCTTGGTTGTTTATGGGATGAATACCCAAGTGGGGGAGTCTCTGGATGGTCATTCTTTCAGTCTCTGCTCTGAACTTTTTCTCTGTAACTCCTTCCATGAGTATTTTGTTTCCCCTTCTAAGAAGGATTCTGAGCTTCTAAGCTAATATCCACTTATCAGTAAGTGCATATCATGTGTGTTCTTTTGTGATTGTGTTACCTCACTTAGGATGATATCCTCCAGATACATCCATTTGTCTAAGAATTTCATAAATTCTTTGTTTTTAATAGATGCGTAGTACTCCATTGTGTAAATATACCATATTTTCTGTATCTACTCCTCTGTTGAGGGACATCTGGGTTCTTTCCAGCTTATGGCTATTATAAATAAATCTGCTACGAACATAGTGGAACATGTGTCCTTATTATAAGTTGGACCCTTTGTACTTTTCAAACTAACTGTCAACTTTGAAGCCAGTCTCTAGAGTATTACCTTGCTTTTGATCTCTACTTTTATGTTTTCCTCTCTGCCCATGTAATTAATTTACAGGTATATCCATGGCCCAGATTTAAACCCCAGACTGATAGAACCAACTGTTCTTTTTGCCTTCTTTTTTAATGCTTCATAACATGAATGTGTCCTAAACAGATACTTGAATCTTTCCAGAAGTTTCAGCTAAAGAAAATAAATATATTAAAGAAGTTTTGGTCTTAACTATGACAGGCCTGTGAGCCTTAACTACACAGGTATGTAATGATTGAGTTTTGTGTCTTCCCTCTTCTGAGGATATTATGTCTACACTGTAGTCTTAGTGTAAGAAGGGGTCAGATGAACAGGGGTACAGTAAGAAGTTTCCTTCCGCTAACTTGAGGTAAAGGATTAACTCTTCAATAAGGAAGTTGAATCCATAATCTTACTACACTGGTCCAGGTAATACCTGGAGTACTCACAATGGTTCGTCGTCCTCTTATTTTAGTTAAGAAATATATTAGTTAGGAAGTTTCTTCGTTCCAGAACACTGCTCTCTACTCTCTCCTTCCCTGTGTCAGCAAAGATCATCCTATCTATCCTATCATGCTATGAATCATAGCATCACCTGGACCATCTAGCATGTACCCACATCCACCACTCACATTCACTTGCAGGGTCTCTGATTCATTGTTGAGCTGTCTTTTCCACTTTCACTCAATAGCAGGATGCCCTCTGATGTCCCTCATCTGGACTGTCATGGTACCCCCTGACTAGTCTCCCATCTTCTGTCTCACTATGTGCTGCATCATATTTTATACATAATAGTCAGGATGTGCTTCTTAACATACAGAACAAATGATGGTGTTCTTTGGCTAAAACTACTAGTGTCTTCCTGTTACAAGTCAAAAACAATTTAAGCTATCTACCCTGAACTAGAAAGGCATTTGTGGTAGAGGTGGGAACATACTGTCAGGCTGCAGAACACCTTATGTTATCATGGCAGGCATTGCATCCCATCTCCCTTCTTGGGCACCGTTTTTTTTTTTTAATAGATTTCACTCCTCAATCTATACTTCATCATCCCGAATGTTGCCATTATTTCTGCAGCTAAGTCTGTGAAGGGAAGGACAGGATTTAGCTCTGCAAATCTCAATTCAAGAACCACTTCGCTTGCAGTTTTTCTCATTTAGTGTTCCATTGACCCAACTTGTAAGTTACATACCCTCTTTCTGTGTTACTATGAGATTCTATGTGTCTCTTGTGACTGTGAGAGATCAAGACACAACCCAGAGGCCATTGCTTTGTAAAGCCTGCCTTCTGATCTGGTGATGAGCTTCCCAAGACACATGTGGTCTTGTTCACTATGGCATCAGCACTTAGCAAGATAGCTGTCAAGGATTAAATACTCTCTGAGACAAGAGGTAGTGGTTAAACAGTGACAGCACAATTGAATGCAGATTATCATCACCACAGGAACTGTATTCTCCATGTTTGTGTTGTGTGTAATAAAAATAGTGGGCATATACATGCATGACATGGAAGTTATACCTTTAGATAGGTGGCTATGATTACTCTCTAGAGTATCATTTTTATCTTTGCCCTTGTGATCCAGTCAGCCTACAAACACAGATGTCCTGTTCATCAAGAAAAGCCACCAGGAGTTAAATAGAGACATCTCTTGCCTGGGCAAGAGAGAGGTCCTTAATTTAGTCTGACAACTTCTTTTAAGTAGCCAAACTGAATTGGAAACCTTTCCTTGAGACATTCATTGGCAAATACAGTTTGGATTAGTTTAATAACAGAATGTCAACTGCCTTGCAAACAAAGCAGTGAGCCATGCCTCTTCTTCCTTACAAATGAGTCACCCTGAAGAGGCCAGCCTCAGCTCTCACTAATATGCATTCTCACAGTGTTGACAGCAGTCAGGGAACTAACTACATTAAACTCCAGGCTTGGCATGTACAGTCTTTTAAAAAGACTGACCCTGACTTTTCCCATCTGAAAACACTGAAAGAAATTGCACCAACTAGGATTGCTTTCTAAATCAGATAGAGGAGAGGGAACAAGCAAAAGCAGGAAGTGCTAATAGTGGTAGAGATCTGTTTAAGGTCAATAAAAGAAAATGCTCATCATAGACTTAAAAGGAACTGACAATAGGGTGGGAAACTTGGCTAACCTAGGAAGGCCTCACATGTGAAGGAAGAATGATGTATTTGTCTATACACTACAGAGGTCAACAGGAACATCCTTAATAAAAGACCAGTCCAATTTGGATTGGATAAAAGTTTCTTGAATTATCATTATTAGAGAGATACAGAAGTACATATCAGAATGTAAAAGTGGGTCCACTTTGTCTCCATGGAAAACAGTTGTTCAGAAATGCTGCTTAAACTCCTTGTCCAAACAAAACAAGATCATATGATTTCCTTGTTCCTCTACACTAAACACCACCACAGAGTCTCAGCTAGCATTGAGGAGCAAACCACCTGAGGACTCTAAGATGTAAGACGATGCTTTGGCTTAGAATCTAGGTTGGAAAAGCAGAAGTAGAGTGGGGCACCTAGTATCTCCTAACTTAATAAAGGAAGCTTTCAGACACCAAGTTGACCTGCTGCTGTTTCACTAACTTGAAAGAGCCCAGGTTATTCCATCTGACACATTCATCCTGAAAATGAGTTATTCTAATACCACTTATAAAACAATGGACTGGTAGCACCTAAAATGATAAAGTGCTCCCTCTGTATTATGGCATCAGCCCCCTCTGCACACAGCAACATTTCAGGGATCAAGCACAAAGAAAATACTGACTCAATGTGTATCTTGAACTTAAAAAGTCAGCCACCTAATTTACATCCTACTGAATCAGGTGTCAAAATTATGTGACAAAAGTTTGAAAGAAGAAATGAAAGTGCTTTAGAGGGCACTTATACATTCTCAGGGCTGGAGAGATTGCTCAGTAGTTAAAACTCATCTTACAGACGATCCAAGTTTGTTTCCCAGCACTGATACCAGGTACCTCATAACAGCCTCATAACTGCAATTTTAGAGTAAGAAACTGTACTATTAACTATGTATCTAAAAATATCTGTAACACATGTCAGTTGGAACATAAATATATATATATATATATATATATATATATATATATATATATATATATATATATATATATATAAATGGAAATTACCCATTTAGAAATTAGAAATCAGAAGCATGATCTAAATTAAGGAAAGAAATTATTGTTTGTTTGTGTGTGTATGTGTGTGTGTGTGTACATATGTATCTCTATACATAGAGAGAGCTATATCAGTACTTTCAAAATAATGTGAAAAGGAAGAAAGACAATCTTCAGATGGATGGAAAATATCTCAAAGCTTCTATATAGCAGATTATATTTAAGAGATCTAAATGATTCACCAAATTCAATAGTTAAAAGTAACAAATAGATGAGTTTGGGCATGTTTAAGATAGTATGGCTCTAAGTCATGAATGTGGGGATGGCAGATGAAGGGATGACAGCAGATATTATGGGCTGTAATGATCTGAATGCTCAGTATACATGTATAAAATTATGAAAGAACAAACTCAAAAGTTAAAATTGATAACAAACAGAAATCTGACTCAGAAAATACACAAATAATAGCATGTGAAAGGAATTGTTCAGAGCCGTTATACATCAAAGAGGGGCACATTTAAACAACTATGTTATATCACTATATAATGTCAAAATTGGTGAGATTAATAAAGAAAAAATATGACAACCCAAATAGTCCCAATGAAGAAAAGAAAATAAACAATTTATACAGAGTTGTTAGAAATGTACAGAGAGTTTTAGAACTTATTGTAAAATGAATTAAAATCATCCTACATCCATGCAACTGCTTATTTGGTTATTTTCCAAATAGGATAGAGGGCAAACACATTTTCACTCAAAATTATGTGTCCAAACATTCACAAGATCTATATGTGTAATAGCCCCAAACTAGAATTAGCCTGGATGACCTTCAACAGATAAGTCATTAACAATCTGGTACATATACACCACGGAGTACTACCTAGCAATAAAAAGGTACAAGCAACAATTTGGAAGATCCTCTAAGGACTTATTCTGTGTGTAAAGAGGTGATTCTAAAGGGCTTTATTCTGTATTACTTTGTGTATATAATACTTTAAAATGACACTTCAGAAAGGGAGGGGAAATTAGTGATTATTGTTCTGTTTATTAGCTATATGGGATTTAAGGTATAAAGTCACTCTGCCTAGTATTGAGAATACACTTACCTGCAAAGAACCTGAGAAATACAGTTAATCTGCCAAGAGGTAAGAGTGAACTTACTGATCAAATAATATGCTCTACCTCAAAATGGAGGGTCCCTGGCATAAATAGAAAACTGTCCATTCTTCAAATAGACAATAAAATTAAAAGAAATTAAATAAAGATATTGATGTTATCTGCTGTCTTGAGGCCCATTGTCAACTTGATGGTATGAGTTTGAATGTGAATTTAATTGTTTTTTTACAGGGATGGTGAGATGGCTTGGTGGGTAATGTTACTTACTGCCAAGTCTGACAATCTAAATTCAATCCCTGGGATCGACATGGTGGAAGGAGAGAGCAAGTTGTCCTCTGACCTCCACATGTATACATGTGCAAATATCTTTCTTCACACAAACACACAAAAGTAAACAAACATCTCTTTTTATCTTTTCTAGACATCAGTTGGCTGGAAATTTTATTCAATAGGAACTATGCATTGAATATGTTTAAAAAACATTATATATATATATATATATATATATATATATATATATATATATATATA
>LR749946.1:1138075-1242277 GCA_902729485.2 Mus minutoides
CCTCTGACCTCCACATGTATACATGTGCAAATATCTTTCTTCACACAAACACACAAAAGTAAACAAACATCTCTTTTTATCTTTTCTAGACATCAGTTGGCTGGAAATTTTATTCAATAGGAACTATGCATTGAATATGTTTAAAAAACATTATATATATATATATATATATATATATATATATATATATATATATATAATATCATATATATATATGTGTGTGTATGTATAATATATATATGTGTATGTATACATACATATATATGTATATATGTATGTGTGCATACATACATATATGTATGTATGTATGTATGTGTGTGTGTGTGTGTGTGTGTGTATATATATATATATATATATATATATATATATATATATATATGCCTTCAATGGTAAATTGCATCTTCAACAATAAATTAGGCCATCTATTCTCTTTGAATCCTTGTCTAATCACATATGGCCTACACACATGACAAAACATCAGTACAGAGCTGTGGTCCCCAATATGGATGGCATTAGAAATGACTGGGACATCTTTGGCCATCTCTAGTTGAAAGAAGATGGCTACTGTCTCATGGATGCAAGGTAGGGTGGCTTTTAATTCCTCTACCATAAGATCAAAGAGTACCTGGAATAACTACTAGGAGTAAGAAAACTGATCATCTCCAGTGTATGGGAAATAAATATGTGTCCATGGACTCATGAGTTCACATAGGACAAACAGCGATGGTACATCCTGTTACATGATCACTGATGCCAACATGATAAGCAGAGTGAGCTCCCACAATGCCTATAGCATAGGTGAACCTGTTCACCTCCCTGAAAATTAGGCTTTTCACCTCTGAAGTAAGAGTTAGAGCACCTCACAGGCATGCATGGACTGTTAATGGGGCTGTAATGGGATGTTAAAATGGTACTCTTCATGCTTCATGGAGCATGAACTCAACAGATGCTACATTCCAAATTGAGTTGGAAACAGAATACCTCAGGCAAATGACTGGGGACATTGGTGTCATACATGAGGATGAAGAAGACGAAGGTGTCACCCAGATGGACTCTGCACTGGGGTTTTAAAAGGTTTTCAGGGATGATCTGATTTCAGATGGTCCTAGCCTGACAAGAAAGTTGTGAAGAACAGCTGGAGAGTGTGTGTTGTGTGTGTGTGTGTGTGTGTGTGTGTGTGTGTGTGTGTGTGTGAGACAGTATACATATGTAGGTCAGCAGACAAACTCTAGTGACAACCTTCATTTTTGACCTTCTTTTGTTGCTTCACTACAACACTGTGTAGTCCAGGCTATTTGGTCTATAAGCTTTGAGGGATTCTCCTGTTTCACTCTCCCATCTCCCCACAGGAAGAACCGGGATTGCACACTTGCACTTCTGCTCTCAGATTTATGTGGCTTCTGGATACTTGAGCTCAGATCTTTGCATAAACAACATACATGTTTTACTCTCTGATCTATATGCTCCCTTGCCTAGATCTGCAAGTTTATATATATATATAAGTTATATATATATATGCAAAGTCCTAATTTCTTGGCTAATAATGTTAAAAAGTGAATATCATTTGGAAAAACTACATTTAAAATTTATTTGCATGTACAAATTTTTCATCTCAGTAGAATTATCCAAAAAACCAAGTGGTTGAATGAAGAGGATTTCATCTTTGCATCACTAAGGGGAAAGGCAGCTAGGAGGCACTGTAGGACACTAAGGAATCCACTATGTCCTCCCATAGCTATAGTTTAGTTACAACTCTCAGATTGATTGCTAACATTTCAAAGTTTAAAGCAACAGAGATTCTGGAGTTACATTAGTCAGAAGACTCTATACACTGCCAAGTCAACAAAAGCTTAGCAAGTGCAGAGGATACTGGCCAATTGGGTGACTTGCAGTTCCACATCCCTGGAGTACCCAAACGTTCTCACACAGAACACTCAGAGTGCCACCTCCGGTGACCTATTGACAGCAGAAAGCCTATGGACACAGATGTCCCAATTGGATCATGGATGCCCCTTGGGTGAAATTTCCTCTCACTGATTTCTTCCCACACAATTAATACTTGCTAAGAATCCAAGATCTGCCAATCCCAAACTTCAAGAAGTTGTCTCTCCCCTTCTCCAATGGTAGGACTTTAGTGTATTTTTATACCATGGTTGAGGTGCTTCTGAAACTGGTGGGGTGCACCATAAGCAACGACATCTTCCCAGAAAACAAAGTTGGAGCTTCTATTTATGAAGTTGGGAGTGCTTACATGCTTTCCTCCTTAATGGCAGGAACCTGTGGACCGTGGGCATAGATATGGGTTTTCAACGTTGTATATCATAAAGTTAAGATCAAAAAGGTTAGGAAATTTTTCCAGATGATAGGTAACACTTTGTAAATAGGACAAAATGAAAACTCTCCTAGCTCTAGCAAGGATCATCAGTCACAGTCTGACAGCACATAGATCGTGTCAAAATGTCATATCCTGAGTATATAATTCCAAGGTTCAACTCTAGAAGACCCCAGTTCCCCTCTTCCTTCATGTGATACTTTGCTGATATTTGAAATTTGTTTTTGACTTTGAAAAGTAATAATTTTCATACTTACAAGAGAATTCATAAGGGACAATTGAAATCCCAGGTCGAGCAATGCATTTAGATTTAAAAAACAAAGTTAAGATCTTTTTCCAATCTGTTGGTTGCTATTTTGTCCTATTGACAGTGTACTTTAACTTACAGAAGCTTTGCAATTTTATGAAGTTGTATTTGTCAATTCTCCATCTCAGAGCATGAGCAATTGGTGTTCTGTGCCCATGTGCTCGAGGTTCTTCCACACGTACTTTCCTATCAGTTTCAGTGTATCTGGTTTTATGTGGAGGTCCTTGATCCACTTGGACTTGAGCTTTGTACAAGGAGATAAGAATGGTTTAATTTGCATTCTTCTACATAACTGTTAGTTGAACCAGCACCATTTGTTGAAAATGCTGTCTTTTTACCACTGGATGGTTTTAGCTCCTTTGTCAAAGACCAAATGACTATAGATGTGTGGGTTCATTTCTGGGTATTCAATTCTATTCCGTTGAGCAACCTGCCTGTCACTGCAACAATATTATGCAGTTTTTTTTTTCATAATTGCTCTGTAGTACAGCCTGAAGAAAAACAGCAACCAACAGATTGGGATAAGATCTTTACCAACCCTCCATCCCATAGAGGGCTATTGTCCAATATATACAATAACTCAAGAAGTTAGACTCCAGAGAACCAAATAACCCTATCAGAAGATGGGGTACAAAGCTAAACAAAGAATTCTCAACTGAGGAATACCAAATGGATAAGAAGCACCTATAAAAATGTTCAACATCCTTAGTCATCAGGGAAATGCAAATCAAAACAACCCTGAGATCCCACCTCACACCAGTCAGAATGGCTAAGATCCAAAAATCAGGTGACAGTAGATGCTGGTGAGGATGTAGAGAAAGAGGAACACTCCTCCATTGCTGGTGGGATTACAAACTGGTACAACCACTTTGGAAATTAGTTTGGTGGTTCCTCAAAAATTAGACATAGTACTACCTGAGGACCCAACTATACCACTTCTAGGCATATACCCAGAAGATGCTCCAACATGTAATAAGTACACATGCTCTACTATGTTCAGAGCACTCATATTCATAATAGCCAGAAGCTGGAAAGAACCCAGATGTCCCTCAACAGAGGGATTGATACAGAAAATGTGGTACATTTTCACAGTGGAGTATTGCTCAGCTATTAAAAACAATGACTTCATGAAATTCTTAGGCAAATGGATGAAACTAGAAAATATCATCCTGAGTGAGGTAACCCAATCACAAAAGAATACACATGGGATACATTAATTGATAAGAGGATATTAGCCCAGAAGCTCAGAATACCCAAGATACAATTCACAGACCACATGAAGCTCAAGAAGAAGGAAGACCAAAGTGGAGATATTATGGTACTTCTTAGAAAGAGAAACAAAATCCCCATGGGAGGAGATACAGAGACAAAGTGTGGAGCAGAGACTGAAGAAAAGGACATCCGAAGACTGCCCTTCCTGGGGATCCGTCCCATATACAGTCACCAAATCCAGACACTATTGTGGATGCCAAAAAGTGCTTTCTAGCAGGAGCTTGAAATAGCTGTCTCCTGAGAGACTCTACCAGTGCCTGAAAAATGCAAAGGTGGTCCCCAATGGTGGAACTAGAGAAAGGAACCAAGAAGCTTAAGGGGCTTGCAGCCCCATAAGAGGAACAGCAATATTAACTAATCAGTAACCCCCAGATCACCCAGGGACTAAACTACCCATGGAGGGGCCCATGGCTGCAGCCACATATGTAACAGAGGATGGCCTTGTCAGTCATCAATGGGAGGAGAAGCCCTTGTTCCAGTTTAGGGGAATGACAGGACCCGGACTCAGGAGTGGGTGGGTTGGTGAGCAGGGGGAGGGGGGAGGGAAAATGGGTTTTCAGAGGGGAAACCAGGAAAACGGATAACATTTGAAATGTAAATAAAGAAAATATCTAAAACTAAAAAATAAAGTTAAACTAGGCAAAAAAAAAAAAAAAAAAAAAAAAAAAAAAAAAAAAAAAAAAAAAAAAAAAAAAAAAAAAAAAAAAAAAAAAAAAAAAAGAGTTAAGCTGGCAAACACAGATGGGGATGCTCACATTCATCTATAAGATGGAACACAGAGCCCCCAAAGGAGGAGCTAAAGAAATTACCCAAGAAGTTGAAGGGGTCTACAACCCTTTAGGTAGAACAACAATATGAACTAAATAGAACCCCCAGAGCTCATGTCTCTAGATGCATATGTAGCAGAAGATGACTTAGTCGGCCATCACTGGGAAGAGAGTCCCCTTGATCTTACAAACTTTATATGCTCCGGTACAGGGGAATGCCAGGACCAGGAAGTGGGAGTGGGTGGGTGGGGGATCAGGGCGGGGGTATGGTATAGGGAACTTTTGGGATAGCATCTGAAATGTAAATAAAGAAAATATCTAAAAAACAAAAAAAACAAAACAAAAAAAAAGAATAGACAAAAGCAGTAGCCTTGGAAGGTGGAGAAACACAAGATAGAGTCCTGTGGGTGGTCTGTGTTAGGTGAAGCAGACGTGAAGGAACTAGAAAAAAATCTTCCATTTTGAGATGATGATATTTATGTAGAGACTTCATGCCTGCTAATGGACACACCAGAGAAGAGACCTTAAGCAAAAGCTGAGGGTCACTAAACTTCAGCTGGATACGCATAGTGGACCTGAACCTAAAGGCAGAAAATGGAGAAATTGATAGCATGTGGAGAGCGCACAGTACAGTACTCACATGCAGGAAGCACAGTCAAGTGTTAGTAATTCCTTCTATTCAAGAAATGACTAGTGGGCGTGGTGGCGCACGACTTTAATCCCCGCACCCGGGAGGCAGAGGCAGGCGGATTTCTGAATTCAAGGCCAGCCTGGTCTACAAAGTGAGCTCCAGGACAGCCAGGGCTATACAGAGAAACCCTGTCTTGAAAAAAACAAAACAAACAAACAAAAAAAAAACAAAACAACAACAAAAAAGAAATGACTAGTCAGTTCTAAGTAAAGGGAGTCATTCCAAAAACTTTTGTGTTCTCTTTGCAAATTCTAGAGAGAGAAACCTAGAATAAAATGAATACATGTGTCATTAAAAAAAAAAACCAACACACACACACACACACACACACACACACACACACACTAGGAAAACATCAAAGACTCATGTTTCAGTTGCAAGAGACTCTACAGCCTTGTAACCTGGTTAAAATTAATTTATTTCTCACAAATGCTTATCTCCCTTTATAAAGGTTTTCTTATCATTGTTGCCTTCTTCCCAGTCAGCCATAATCAAAGCAAATGCCTTTGATTTTTCTCCATCATCTTGAATATCTATTTATTTATGACATAGTAGGATGCATGTTTTTAATTGTTTCTGAAAGCCTATTAACCCAATATAGCTCTTTCCAAATCTTACTTCTTTTTTTTTATTAGATATTTTCTTTATTTACATCTGAAATGTTATCCCCTTTTCCAGTTAAAATGACCTTTCCAAATGGTTGTCGGCTTGCTGATTTGTGTTTCTTCTCATTTCTGTACTGTCTTAAGTAATTGCCTTACTAATTGGGTTATGCTTCTTGTTTTAAAGATAAGTGCTTATATATAGATAGATATAGGTTAGCTATAGATATAGATATAGATATAGATATAGATATAGATATAGATATAGATGATATAGATATAGATGGATATAGACATATAATTATTCATTTATACATATATGTAAATGTATATATGTATAACTTGGTTTCTTAAATTTTTATAATAGTATTCCTTTTCAACAATTAAATTGGTTTCACTTTTGGTTTAGCTGGTTTTAAAATTGCCCCGTACCCAAAGCCAACATAACTTTCCCCATCTTGGACATGTTCTAATTGTGACCTTACAGCAGTCCTTTCTCCTTCATCCATGACAAGTGTTTGGTGTCACACTTCTTTGCCATCATGGTGATAAAGTCTCATTCTTCTGGAATTGTAAATCCCAAATTAGCTCTTCTTTGTATAAGTTAAATTGGTCATGTGGATTCATTATACTAATAAAATGTTACTAATACAAAAAATGTAAATAAAGAAAATTTCTAAAAATAAAAAAGAAAGTTAAGCTAGGCTTTGTGTATTGCTCAGGCACTGATTGTTTAATTCTTTTCTAAAACCAGGCACACTATAAATACATACAAAGAATGATCACAATAAAATGATATGAAAATCTTAGAATAGCATTGGGCTGTTCTCTCTAAAGCAATGCCTCATGGGATAGTAGCCTAATGTAATTATCAATTTGAGAAAAGAAGGGATTATCTCCTCATGCTGTTTGGTAAATGGCCAGAGCTTAGAAATTCATATTAGCATTAAGTACTCTGAGTAGTCTTGGCTTTACCAACATTCTTCAGATTCATTTCATCCTTGGCCACACTTTCTGCATAATGAATGTCGCAGATAAAATACACTCTGTTATATATGCCAGTGTTGATTCATAGATAATACCAATAAGAACCCAAGTCATTTTGCCCCTGTAGACAATAACTTAAGAGCTCATTGTGTAAGTCTCCTCTAAGACACTTAATAACCACACTCATCACTCATCAAACATTGGTAGCAGATATTCAGATTTATAGTTCTTTTCGTGGTAGGTCTACTTTGGCACCTTGATTCTCTATTTTTCTTGATCTATATCTTTGGACTATGTGGTCTGTGGTTTGGGCTCTAAGCTTCACATAGTCTTTGGCCCATGAGCTCCTCTTACTGGCTTATATTCCTTCCAATAGTTTGACACACCTTTAAGGAAACCTGCATTGCATTCAGCTATAGGAATCAAGGGGTGATCCCCTGGCCCTATGTCCAGTTCTTCAGTTCAGAGTAAGGCAGACTAGTGTATTCACATATTTGTATTTATATATCACAGCTATGCATAGAACATCATAGGAGTAGAATTGCATTTTGTAAGTGAAGAGCAATTGACACACAGTTACCATTTGAAGAGCTGAAAGAGATAGTTAGCTCTGAGACTAGACAGGAATGAATACATAAACTAACATTGATGGGAAAGCAGAATGTTAGTGATTACAAATAGAATCGTATAGGTCAAATTTGATACCAACAGTTTGATACTATTCTTCTCTTTTGGAGAGTAGAATAAGTTTCAAAGCTCTGGATTGAGAAACAAAGAAATAGGTATGGAATCTTAGAGAAAACAATAGCTAAAGTATGCCCTTAAATTACTAAAGTACAAAGACATCTGACGGTATAATAGAACCATTAGATATCAGAGCAACACTCAGCTACAGGTATCAAGAGGTGATTCCTTGGCCCTATGCTCATAAGACAATACTAGATCAATATGAGTGACCTTTGTTCCTCCATTTAGAATGGGAACAGAGCAATGTATATGAGGGCAGAATCCAGGGTTGCCATACATGTGGGCAATCTTCAGCATATATTCTTCTGTGTTAACTCTCATCAGTTATGACTTCAGATTTGATGCATTTGAGTAATTATCCCTTCATAGGATGAGAACATGGAGAGGTAGAGTGATAAAAGAATATCCCTCAAGATTGCAAACAAACTTGAATTCCAAACACTGACCTGACAAAGACATCATCTTCCAAAAGGCCACCTCATTATTTATCTACTTGTTAGGTCACCTGTGAAGCACTAACAATATAGTAACACTTACTACTCATTAAATATATCGTCTTTGAACCAAATGTTTCATTGGGTATACTGTACTCAGTGTCTCTTTCAAACCCTAATGACAACCTATTAAAAAATTATTATTGTGATTATTATTGTGATTAATTTACTCATAAGTCACCTAGAAAATGAAAAGGAGACACAATTTTTTAGGAGTGATCACATCAAGAATCAAGGCTGGAGCTGTGGTTTTCCTAATATTAACCTACAGTCTAAGTGCTTCCATAGTACTACATAAGCAGTAATAACTGTTTTTATGCTACTTTAAATGAAATATATTTGATTTTCAGAGTCAAAACACCATTTCTATTAAGTCTTAAATTACTCAAGCAGCTTTTGAACTCTCCTCAAAATGCTCTCTGATGTTTCTGTATTGTTTGCAGGTGCCTACCACATACAATCATTTCAAATACCAAGGCCCCTATGCCCATCATGAGTTTATTTTATTTTATTTCAAAGTAGCTAATGAGCACCCCATTTATTCTCGGCACTTTTGTTGATGACTTACTAGTTGCTATAAAATCTGGAAAGTAAGATCAATTTTATGAGCAATTAAATGGGGTCTATCCAGAGGTAATTAATTTTATGATGGAGGTTGAACAAGGTGATAGGAGAGCCTGTTTTAGATGCATTGATGAGAGGGAGGAATAATGAATGGTTCATCGGCTATGAAATAGCTCCAAATTACCTTGCTTTCAGGTCATTATTTATATTTTAAGTCTGATGCCCTGTGTGCCTGATGAAAGGATAGCATACTATTACAGAAAGATTTTTGGGGCAATCTACTCTTATCCTTGGGAGTGCAGTGGAAATATAGACAGTTAGGGAAGTGGGCATCCCACACAAGACCACATGTGCCTTATAATCTGTAGTAAATGGAAAAATAAGACTATCTGGTCATGGTAAACTTTGTGGAAATTTATAGCAAACAAATTAGAGCTAGATGTTTTCATGTTGTATCTCTGATAGAATTAATCTATTCAATCATTCAATGAGCATATATTTAAAAAAATCTTAATTTCAGACACTGTACTAAGTATTAGAGATAAAACTAAAATTAACTCCAAGAGAAATTGGTGATTCGTTGGTGAAGGTGTTTTCCTCTGTCTTGGAGTAAATCACCATTTAATACAAATACCTTGTCCGTTCATATCTCCAGTAGTTAGAAAGCACATTGGAGACACAGCTGGCACCCAAGTTCTATGACAGTCCAAGCATTTGGCTTAGACTATTATTCTTGCAACCAGGATAAAAGCATTTGGTTGAGATCATAAATGACATGTGAGCATGATAAGGGATACCAAAGGACATTTTATTTGCCTTCATCAGACCAATTAGAATCCTTCATGACTCCATAATAGAGCTTCTCTCTGAGTTTTTTGAATATTTGCCCTCACTTCCCTTTACAATATTCTGTGGCACAAGCAGAGGATAAACCCTGGAGTGAAAGTGACTCAGTCAAACTCTGGTTGTCCTACTGCTAATATTGATTCCAGTCAAAAGATGTCACTTTGATAAATGCCCCCTTCCTAACCACATATTAGAAATCAAGTTATCTTTCTAAGGGAAAAAATAAATAAAGAAATCTCCCACTGGGTCTCATTCCGTGAGAATTCAACCAGTAAATGGCTTAGGCCAAGAAGTCTTGTTATTTGCATGCTTCTTAAGACTTACTGTCCAGTCTATTAGAGGAACAATTGGGAAAGAGCCTTGAACACATCAGCTCAGTAGAAAATGTCCTAAACAGAACACTAATGGCACAGGATCTAAGATCCGCTATAGACAAATGGGATCTCATAAAATTGCAAAGCTCCTGTAAGGCAAAGGACACTGTCATCAGGACAAAATAGCTACCTACAAAATGGGAAAAGCTCTTTACCAATCCCTACACCCAATAGAAGATAGAAGACTAATATCCAATATATACAAAGAACTCAAGAAGTTAGACTCTAGAGAACCAAATAACCCTATCAAAAAATGGGTACAGAGCTAAACAAAGAATTCTCAACTAAGGAGACTCAAATGGCTGAGAAGCACCTAAAGAAGTGTTCAACATTCTTAGTCATCAGGGAAATGCAAATCAAAATAACTCTGAGATTCCACCTCACACCAATCAGAATGGTGAAGATCAAAATCTCAGGTGACAGCAGATGCTGATGTAGATGTGGAGAAAGAGGAACACTCCTCCATTTCTGGAGGGAATTGCAAGCTGGAACAACGACTCTGGAAATCAGTCTGGCATTTCCTCAGAAAATTGAAAATAGTACTACTTGAGGATCCAGCAATATTACTCCTGGGCATATACCCAAAACTCCAACATATAACAAGGACACATGCTCCACTATCTTCATAGCAGCCTTACTTATAATACCAGAAGCTGGAAAGAACCCATATATCACTCAGCAGAAGAATGGATACAAAAAATGTGGTACATTTACACAATGGTGTACTACTTAGGTATTAAAAACAATAACTTCATGAAATTCTTAGGCAAATCGATGGAACTAGAAAATATTCTGAGTGAGGTAACACAGTCACAAAAGAACACACATGGTATATACTCACTGTTAAGTGGATATTAGGAAAAAAGTTCAAAATACCTGTACTGGCTAGGTTTGTGTCAACTTGACACAGCTGGAGTTATCACAGAGAAAGGAGCTTCAGTTCGGGAAATGCCTCCATGAGATCTAGCTGTGAGGCATTTTCTCAATTAGTGATCAAGAGCCCCTTGTGGGTGGGATTATCTCTGGGCTGGCAGTCTTGGGTTCTATAAGAGAGCAGGCTGAGCAAGCCAGTAAATAACATCCCTCCATGGCTTCTGCATCAGCTCCTGCTTTCTGACCTGCTTGAGTTCCAGTCCTGGCTTCCTTGGTGATGAACAGCTGTATGGAAGTGTAAGCCAAATAAACCCTTTCCTCCCCCAAGTGCTTCTTGGTCATGATGTTTGTGCAGGAATAGAAACCCTGACTAAGACAATACCCATGATACAACTTGGAGATCACATGAAGCTCAAGAAGAAGGAAGACCAAAGTGTGGATGCTTCAGTTCTACTTAGAAGGGGGAACAAAATAATCATGGGAGGTAGAGGATGGGAGGGATTTGGGACAAATGGAGGAGGGGAGAGGAAAAGGGGGCAGGTTCAGGTGTGAGAGGAGATGGGGAAGATGTACATAAGGTCAGGAAATTGAATAGAGTTGTATAGCAATGAGGGATGGGGAACTGGAGGTAGCCAACAGATAGCAGCTCTTCAGTCAATAAACTTGGATATTTCCTACTGGTCTTCAGTATACAATGAAATCCCAATGAGTTGAGCTCTAATACCAATAAGGTAATGCATAAACTTGCCAGAGAGAGAGAGAGATATTAATTTGTCAAAGAGCAAGGCTTTCCTTCCTCCATGTCATTCATATATAACAGAATAGCTAAATCCAGGGTAGGAATAGATGTCTCAAGATCTAAGTGTGTTACCAGATGCTGTGGCCCACATATAAGTTGAGTCTTCTCAAAATATCCAGGTTAAGGGTAGGCCTTCCCATTAATAATGATACATTAAAGAAACATCCCACACAGGTGAGCCCAACCATTTGGGTATTAGCCAATTCCAAATTTAGTTGAGGTGGCCCCAAGAATAGACATTATGGTGTCCTCTTATGAGCTGTGTCATGGTCCAAAATGGAGCCTGAACCCTATTTCCATGGTCAGAAAGATACTATTAGATAAAAAGGGCTTCAGAGTATACTTCTGATACTGTTCAAAGTTATAAATGATGCCTTCAAAGTCTTAATCACAAATTGTGGTAAAAATTTAAATACCTTCTAATGTTTTTTTTTTTTTTTTGTGGTAGTCAATTTGGGGATGGAGGTATACTAGAAACAAATCTTACTATATAAATTTGACCAGCCAAGAAGATTAATTTGTGGCTAGAATAAAGAAAAATGTCATCTGACTCTAGAAAACACACTTACCTAGATTTTGAGTCATATGTTCACAGCCTGTATTTGGCTACCTAATTTCCTGTCTTAACATCTACTACAAAAACTAATTGTTAACATAAACACATGATATAAATATATTGTCATATTGTTTCTGGCAATCATTTAAATTACAATTGGTCTATGTTTTCTCAGATATGTTCAGAGTCTTAACTCCCAGAGCATAGCCAGTTTTATGCCAAATTTTTCAACAATGTACCCTTCAACTTAGAAATAGTGGCATACTTTCTGAGTAAGAGAGATTACTATTGAATCATGGCTTTACCTCGAACTCCTGACAACAACCAAGACAGAACAAACTCCATATTCTATGAATTTTCATCCAAACCATTTAATACAAGCCCAAGTCATGTGGAAATATTCTCACAACCACCTTTTGAGGACAGAGATGGTGATGCCGACTTTACCTGAAATATGTTGTCCTCAACTTGAAAACAGTATTGGGATAAGTACATGCTATTTTATTTTTGTTTTTTTTTTTTCAGCTAGTGGATATAGACACTTCTCAAGAGTACACATAAGAAGTTATTAATGTGTTGATGAATTATATGTGGGAACAACTCAGAATTGTGGATTTTCTTCTCAGAAATATACATATTTGCCAATGTTAATCGGTTACATAATTAATAACAAAGATATGTACCAAATATTCTATAAACATGCATGTGGACAGACGATAATTTTCAGGTATGTATAGTTAGTCTTCTGAGTGAAGACAAAATTTCAGTACATAACTATAACCTTTAGAGGGATCTGTAAACAGTGAGTAAAGGGACACATTTATTTGGGGTTCCTTGAGGGACTAATTATGAAATGTCCATCACAGACTCATCAGTCAAAGTCTAGGTTTAGTTGGTTGTGCTATGTTAGGGCATCTTGGAAGGTTTAAAATGTAAAGCTTCACTAGGTGAAAGAGGTCACAGGGACTGTGTCTTATCCTTAGGGTCATCTTGTTCCTGTCCCTAGCTTTTCCTCCCTCTCCCCACCCCTTATTTATGTCCTGAGGTACACAGCTCTCCTCCCACTGCCATGATTCTATACCTCTCCACAGGTTCAGAGTCAATGCTGTGAAGTTACTGAAACTTTAACTTAAAAGAGAGATTGTGAACTCTGAATAGGCAATATGTTTTCTACCTGCTTTCCTGATCTCACCATATTGGTAATCACAACCAAAGTATCATGTGTCTATCTGGCTACGGTGGACTTTGTCCTTCTGGGAGCATATTATATTTGCTTCATTTTAGTTTTTTAAAACTAGCATCCCCCCATGTCACAAAAAAACAAGCCATCACAGGGTTATGCTTTGTAAGTTCAGAAACCTATAAAGCAGTTTGAGCAAACAATATTCTGAGGCCTCTTTGTTGCTTACTGGGCAGTCTTGTATCATGCACAAAGGGCTTGAAATATTAAAATGTTTCAGAAATATAACAGAGTATTCATCAGGGTCAGCGTTGCTTTTCTTCTCGCAGAATTAGGCAGAGAGTAGCAGAGTTTTGCCAGGAAGCAGCTTATTTTACAGGATATTAAAATCAGTAGCAGGATTGTCTCTGATGTCCATGAATTATTTCTATATCTTTTTCTTTTGACAGCAGTCAGCTGGTATCCAGCAAGGAGAGTCCTGGGTATACTAGCACAGGGTTTTACTATCATTTAAAATCATCTGAGGTTTGCTCTGTTTAACTAACATGCAAACACCTCATGCCAATTCCTTGATATGATATGCAAGTGATTATAAGTGTTGTGTTGGACATAACACCAGCCCTGAAGGTTCAGAGACAGCTGATAGACTGCTACATCAACTCCAGTAGTGACAAGCACGACAGGCCCTGAAAACCTGAGTGCTGTCCCAAGGCGAAAAGTTCACTGAAACTTAGTCTCCTGGAATCATGGCTTCCTGTATAACGAATGCTCCAATGTCCTTGCTTTAGTTGGTAAATGGATCTGTGTGCTTTCTCTTAATATTGCTTTATTACAAGTGCTCCTAAGGATTGATTTTTTTACATATAGCTAAGTTAGATTCTAGACAGTCCTTGATCTGACCTTGGGCATGGATAGCTAAGTCACTGTCCTACACAGAAATTTACCATTATCTAGGAAGAAGGAAGTTTGTGATCTAAGAAGGAACTAGAGTTAATACTTAGAACTATAGATAGCTGAGTTACACCCATACACAAATATTTACAATGACCTAAGGGGAAAGTGGGCTATACAATTGACTAGAATAGAAACTATGGCAAGAGCAAGAAGCCCTTGCCCCTGTCTTCTAAGATTAAGTGGACCTTACATGGAGCTGTTTTTGATCCCAGTTGTTAACATTGAATTTTATCCCAGTTGGTTCCTGCCGGTCCTTCTGTGTTTTCATTCCTCTGTATTGTGTAAGAATCCAGTAACCTCATTGTACCTTTCCAGTGTGTCACCTAACTTCCCTATTTTCTTCTGTATAAAAAGTTTGATGCTCGATTTGACAAATTACATTCAGATTCTACACACTGTCTTGTGTGTTCTCTGTCTGTCATTTGCCAACTCCTTGTCCACTTGCATCAGAGACCCGTTCCACACAGATAGGAGACCCAAAAAGGGGAAAGTCTGCTGCAATAGACTATGTGGCTATCTGTGAGTCGCGCTACCTTCCCGCCGGCAGGAACACACATGAACACCAGATTCAGAGTCCTTCTACAGCATGCCCTTTATTGAAGCCTTGAAAGAGGAAGACCCAGAGCCTGGAAGGGGCTCGGCTTATATAGCCAAGGAGGCTTAACCGGATTGGCTTCTGGGCCATCACTCATGTTAAGCCCCGGGCTGGGCGGTGATCAAGCATGGTTATGCAACAGGCACATGTGCTTTCGGGTTGTTTACCCACTCTATACGGGGGTGATAACAGGATGTCGGCACCATCTTAGAATGGGGGCTGAGCCGACTCGGGCACGGCCCTCTACAGCTATCCTTCAAATCTTCCTCTTATAAGTCATATACCTATCTATGCTCTCCAAAGGTATGATAGTTTTCACTCACTTACATTTCCTTAGTTCTTTATCATACTTTCCCAAAAGTAAAATTGAACACAAATTTGACTCTTTCTCACTGTCTTGCTAATATCTTAATTTATTCCTCTATCTTTTTTTGATTCTTTAGAATAACAAACTCCTTCATATACTCTGTCAGAGGCTAGTCTAGGAGCATGCACTCAATCCGAACAGTAGCTATGACCTGCTAAGACAACACACCATTTTTTGTAGGTGAGAGTACTCCTTACTCACTCTCTACCCTATTTCACATAAAGTATCTGGAATGAATTAAAATCTATGACCCAATACAAATGTAAAATGTAATACCATATGGCCAAGAGAAAATTTAGTAAAAAGAAGCAGGACCACGGTTAACCTGGAAGCTAAAATTACAATACTGTAACTTTAAAGTAGATACAAAGATTATATTTCAAGAATAGGGGTGTACTCAGTCAGTATAGTACATGCATTACATGCTAGTAGTACAAGCATGTAAACCAAGTACAGGTAGGTTGAGTTTGAGGGAGCCTGGGGTACATGACACAATATCTCTAAAAATGGTTTTAAATGCCAAATGTTGACATAAATAATAAGATGGACAATTTCAAAAATCATAAGTGATAGTAAAAATAATTAAATGAACATTAAAAATTAAGTTTCTCTGGGTGGTGGGAGCACACACATTTAATCCCAACACTCAGGAGACAGAGACAGGCAGATTTGTGTGAGGCCAAGGTTTGTTCTGTAGAGTAAGTTTCAGGACAGCCAAGACCACACAGATAAACCCTGTCTTCTATACTCCTCCCTCCCAAAATGAAGTGTGATGCCATTTTATGGACTTCAAACCCTTATGGCCATGCCATAGAAAGGAGCTACAATTTGGTAACAAGTCAATAGACATATCATGACCTAAAATTCAAAGACAGAGAATGGCTGAAAAGGGTGCTAAAACCCACAACATTAGGAACAATTTTAGTAATACAGCATATGCAACTAAAGGCAGCATTTGTTTAGAGTAAATGTGGGCAAACATTAAGGATCTTCAAAGAATTACACCATGCCCATTTTCTAGATGTGAATTTTCAAGCAATGAAAGGTTAGTAAATCACAAGTAATATTACTTCAAAGATATTGCACATTTACACACAAATATTATAGTCAAGCTATAATATATTCAAGTATCTGACAGAAAATAAAAACCAGCCTAGACTATTGATAAATTAAAATTATTCCAAATAAGTTAATATAAAATGAATATATTGACAGCTATAAAAAAGATGAAGGCATTTATCTACAAAAATTGTAACAGAAACTTATTCAGTGTAAACAAAACTAATTTCATATAAAAGCTAGGTCAGCATAAACAAAACCAGCATAATGATAACACCAATTAACACAAGAACATAAGTGAAGAACTCATAAGACCACACCATTAGATAAAGAACTACAGACAAACTATGCCTGCTGAGAGAGAGAATTAGTCTTATCCAGAGTTAAGCCACCTAATAGGTTATCTAATCCTAAATGATCAGCCTTATATATACACATATGTGTTGTATGTGTTGATACATACATATGTGTGTGTAAGGGAATATTTGTCAATAAAATTTAAGGAAGAAATAATGAGTTTGAGAGAGAATGTAGAGAGAATGGGGAAAGAAGAGAGGGAGAAGTGGATAAAATGATATATAGAGAGAGTACTCATGCATTGAATTCTTAAAAAACAACTAGAAAAATAAACTTAAGAAAAAATTGTGTTTGAGACGATAGCACTAGGCATTTATATCAACTGTTACTGTAGTCAAAAAAACTTGTGAAATTATATATTTAATTAAAATAAAGTAAAAGTAAAGAAAATAACAAAAAAGAAATCTATGTGAGAAAACATTAAAAATCAATTAAAAAAAAATACATCAGGTACACAAGCATTCATATGTATACTTACTGTCTTAGTTGGGGTTTCTATTCCTGGACAAAACATCATGACCAAGAAGCAAGTTGGGGAGAAAAGGGTTTATTCGGCTTACACTTCCACATTGCTGTTCATCACCAAGGAAGTCAGGACTGGAACTCAAGCAGGGCAGGAAGCAGGAGCTGACGCAGAAGCCATGGATGGATGTTCCTTACTGACTTGCTTCTCCTGGCTTGCTCAGCCTGCTCTCTTACAGAACCCAAGAATGCCAGCCCAGAGATGGTCCCACCCCCAAGGGGCCTTTCCCCCTTGATCACTAATTGAGAAAATACCCCACAGCTGGATCTTATGGAGGCATTTCCCCAACTGAAGCTCCTTTCTCTGTGATAACTCCAGCTGTGTCAAGTTGACACAAAACTAGCCAGTACACTTATACATGTTCATATACACACAGCCAAATGTACACATGTTTGTACACTTACAAAATCTCTGTGAATCTAGGAAGAACTGGCATCAAAATAATTCATTAAGAAAATATAACATTTATAGAAGTAATGTATTTGACAGTATTTATGACTTACAGGAGATAAAATGAAGTAGTAACAGTTTAAAAGCATAGGAAAGCAGCATAGAATCAGAGGAACAAAGCATGCATAACATAAATAGGAAACAAATAGAAATCACAGAAATCACATGGAAGCACATCAGTACTTACATTTTAAAATGCAAACTCAAGAATTTCAGTGAAAAGGACTTTGTCGGATTGGATGCAAAGCAAGGCCTGATTACAGTTTGCTACCAAATAACTACTAAGTATAAAGTCTGGCAGATAATAATTAAAGAGAAAAGAATATGGTGTGAAAAGAGTTTTGAGAGAAAAAGGATAGTGTGGGGATATTTGTATTCTCCACAATGAACATTAATACGTTTTTAAAGGCATTCATTTAAGGAACATATTTGTTAAGAAAGCATAAGTATATTAAATTAATCATCTTACACACTGAGAACTAAAAAGACAAGGACATATTTATAAAGATAGATATAAAATTACTTTCTAAGAAACAAAGCAAAGTAAAACCTTCTCAAAGTCACCATTTTGAAAGCATATTTATTATTTTAGTTATCTACAAAAGGAAACATAAAAGTCAAAAGTTGGTCATACAAGATTAGTATGCACACAGAAATAATAAATACAATGGAAGAAACAAATCAATTCAAAAGGAGTAAAGGTTAATGAACTAAAAATCAGATTAAGTTAGATTCTTGACTTTGGTTATATATAAATATTAGTAACATTGACAATTTGCTACACTGATGGTTCAAATAAAAGCATAGAGCAGCATATTAGTATATACATGAGTGGTCTGCAAATGGAGCAAGACAAATCCTGAGCTTGGTTGACAGATGTACAGCTCAGCGTGTTGTTACAAGTCCTCATTCGAACCTGGCTGCATCACAGCCTTGCCCAGAGGTAGTCTTGTAAAACAGTGGTAATGAAAAGTCTTCCCAATGGGAAAAGCTTTAGGCACTGAACTATGCCCTCCACCTTGGGTGGAAGAGGAAGCAGCAGGGGATAGAATATCTGAGGCATCACTGCATTGTTGAATTATCTGAAATTACTGCAATTGGAGGATGAGGAGCTAGCGAGAAAATATGCAGGAACGCAGGGAGTAGTCAAAGGCTTTATACAACATGTTATGTGTATCTAAGAAAATCTACTATTGAAAATATACAGAGAAAATGACAGAAAACAATTTGAGCCTCCGGCCTGTTTGTAGTCAGTCAGTAAAGCCAGGCACTCTGCAGTAGAAAAACTAAAAGTACTAACACTAACATATTTTCATTCTCAGTGATGGTTTCCCATGGAGATAGCTACTGTCAAATATCAAACCACCTACACTAACAGAAAAATTAAGCCCCCAATGTGGCAATAGCCCTCAAAATCTTGGAGTCAAGTATATGCTACTAAGTCATTATAAAAATAACATTCCATTGGTTCATTCTCAAAGTATCCTATGTTAACTATGTTAGGAGTAGACAGACATGTTCACCCAACAGAGTTCCATCCATCTTGAGTCTCTCCAATCGTCAGACCAAAGGGTCTTTTGTGTTACCAAGAGAAGTGTACGTAATGAAAAGAGCTGAAGTTCAAGGAATCCAGAATCTGATAACTTCCTACTTACCCAGGAGCTACTGACATAGTCTTCCTAGTGAGTAGACAGAGAATATCACTTCCAGCCAAGTAGTCATCTGATATGGGCTGTATCCTATATAAAGCACTAACATTCTATAGATAGTTGTATATTTTTTATAGGAAAGACATATTTATATATGAATCAAGTTATGAAAGCCAAGTTGGGCTTCTCTTACCATGATAACCAATGACCATGGGGAAAATTATGAGTTTCTGAATTGGAGTTCATGTATTTTTAAAAAAGTGTTGTCTTCCTTGTAATCCCAGTATGAGTCTCACTGAATAACCTGGCTACTCATTTCCTTCTCCTAAGTATGTTCAAAGAAGCAGTGGGATCAATATCTCAGTTACAAAACCTGAGCCAGGTTACCAGGAAGCCTAGTGCTGTTGTTACTCAGGCAGGGCAGGGAAGATGTGTGGAACCCAAGGCTGGATTGAGAGTTCCTGTGTAATCCTCTAACTGTAAATAGACCAGCATTCCAACCTCATCTGCGAGTGACATAGTGAGCAGGGGTTTAATTACTGGGACAGGGGGGCTTTAATTTTCTTAATAGGGGCATCATTAATGCCAGGAAAGATGGTAGTTTAGAGATGAAATCAGAAAAGATTGAAGTGTGGCAATAAATATCTTTTGAGAGTTGATATTAAATGGTGGTTCAGTCTTCTGGTCCATTCTTCCAGTGTCTCCTCAGAAAGAAGGAACCCCAGAGCCCTAGTAAAATAGCTCCTAATTGATGAAGAAAGGTAGGATTAGAGCATCCTAGTGAGTGGGTACAGTAGTCATGGAGATGCATCCCTATTGCCTTGAACAGATGAGCAATTTATGCTATGGTCAGAAGTCAGTTTCTTTAGTCTCTGCCTAGTGTGTAGTGATGTTTTACACCAGACAATACCCTTTTATGGAAGACTAGATTTGGGTTAGAGGGACACACAAGAATATCAAGCCATCACTTCACCTAAAAGAGACACATCTTTGACAGGTAACACCTGCCCTAGAATTCCTAAGTAGATGGATCAAGACTTTAAAAAGAATTGACATAGCTATTTGACTTTTTCTGTCAAATCTTTCCTCTTTTCCTTTCAGAAGATGATGCTTAATTATTGTTTAGTTCTTAAATCTTTGTACTTTAATATAGAGAACTATATTTTTTTTTACTAAACTATCATGCAATAATAAATTATTTCACAATGAGGGGCTTAAATGTATGGCTTTGCAGGTTGAAAGATGAGAGGCCTTATGTGTGTGTCATTGAGCTGAGATTAAGGGATCAGAATGAGCTGTGTACTCACAATAATATCCCATTGAAATGTCCTTAGCCCACTCATGTCTGCAAAGACCCACTTTTCACATCAAGTAATGAAAAGGCTCCAAGGGGATGGATGTGAACATCACTGAGAGCCATGCTCAGCTGACTAATGCCCCAAACTAATTACATCTCCCAACAGTTGCAGTTTCAGGTTTTTTTCACCTTTAATATAATGTGGATAATTCAAGTCTGCCCCAAATTGTACCAATATTCCAGCTGCTGGTATGAAAGTATTTTTCTGAGGGAATGATGACCATAGTAAAAAATCCTTTTCAGATTCGTCAATGTGCTTAACAATTGTGGCTTCAAATTCATTTTCACTGCTGTAAACAATTAAGTAATGCATCTTGATAATCACAGGACAGCAAGCCATCTTCCCAGAAAAGACCGAGCCTCAGAAACAGTATGTAAGTGTGGATTAAGAATGCTATCATTTATGGCTAATAGAGCCAGAATTAAGTGCCACATCCAGCATTCATTGGTTGTTGAAAGAAGTCCAGTAGCAGCTGTATTTAGCCCTTTACGCAGATTGGATAACCTTGATCTTTTTGAACAACCCTGTAAGACACTCACTTTAATTATTCCAAATTCACAGATAAAGAAAATGATACTTAAATAGGTTAAGCAATTTTCTTCAGGTTAAATCCTGGATTTACAGAGCCAGAGGTGCTATCTCTAAGACTTGTTTGATCTCTGGAAACTGTTAAAATTATGATAAAAATAAATGGAAAGACATTTGCATTGTCTGCTTTCAGTTAAAATCTGTCTTTTCAAAACCTTCAGAGAAAGATTCTAAAATGGATTTGTTAAAATGTAACCCAGGAAGAAATAAGGTTAAGTCAGATCCCCCATTATAGCTACAGCATATGCTACAATACTGAAGAGACAGGAAAGTAAGCCCATAATGTGTGGAGTAAATAGACAGGGCTCTAGGTCTCCTGATTCAGCTCACCAAAAGCATTAAATTTCCCTGTGTTTGTCTGGGCCTAAAAGGTAACATGTAATACCCAAGGTTGGAAGGTAACTCCAGACCCAGATTCATCTCTATTATATGACAACCAGCTTTTATAAGCTTTTTTTTTCAGACCCTGGACTAACTTTAATATCTGTGCAAGTGATGGTGACAGGAACTCAGAGCCATACTAGCACTGGATTATTAATTGCATTAAAGCACAAAAGAAAATTTTAATATAATGTGGTACACAAATGACATGGGGTTAGCTGCTTTGTTATCTTTGTGCATCTTTTTGGAGACTGGACTCAAACTCAAATTCCCTT
This sequence comes from Mus minutoides, assembly GCA_902729485.2. Lineage (NCBI taxonomy): Eukaryota > Metazoa > Chordata > Mammalia > Rodentia > Muridae > Mus > Mus minutoides. Next base: position 1,160,023 of record LR749946.1, read on the forward strand.
GCATCAGACTTCCAAATATTGAGGTTATAAGCATTACATGGCATGCAAGCAAACCACCTCTAGTATCAAAGAAGAAGCTCAAGGGAATTTTGAGTTTTATAAGTATAACACCAGGCATGCGCAAAGGCTGCCCTAAACTGTCAAATAACTGAATATGACAAATAAAGGCCCAGTCATGAGAATCAAAATGTTCTACAATTGACCTGACTCTGTCTAGCAATCAACTTCAATTCTATATCCAATGTAAGGAGATGTCTGCTTTCACTAATACTTTCAGAATCTTGACCACAGCTGTCTTCTTCTGAACTCATTAGTATTTCTAGGCAAATGATAAATGCTCAAAATTCTTCCTCAAAGAAATTTCTTCTACTTTTTGTTTCAGTAAATGACTGCTGGGTTGTGTATGTACATGTGTGCATACACATGACTGCATGCCTGTGTAAGTGTATGTGTGCATATGTGTGTGTGTGTGTGTGTGTGTGTGTGTGTGTGTGTGTGTTTGATGTTGTATAGCTGTGCTGCCTAACATTTCTATTGTGCTTTTACACTGGTAAATTTGTTAGTTCTCCCCTCAATACTGTGGGGTAAACAGGGCCTACAACAGGACATTTCTAGAGAGGAAGAAAAAGACTGAATTAGGCTTGCGAATAGTCAAATATAAGGCTTTGGGAATCTGAACTAGTCAACAACTAGATATGAATACACACAAATGTAAATATTTCTGTGCAGGGACTAAATGTGTGCATTGTGCATGTTGGCTTATTATCTCTTTATCCATAAACCAGTAGTAAATAGAAACCATCCTAAAGTGTTAAAAAAAAAGACAAGATATTGTCTCACAGCTTTTCTGATGATTTTTCTGCTTACTGTCATTTTTTGAATAAACTGGGAAATAATGAAGCCACCATGACTTCAATGATAAGTTGTTTTGTTTTGTTTGTTTGTTTGTTTGTTTTAATGAGGCTTCTTGGGTGTTATATCACAATATATGCTTTAGTTTAAGCAATAAAGTCTAAAGTGCTGGACATGGACAAAAATGGTAGGAAGTGCCATTGGGAAGGAAAAATAGCTCTTTTCCCTTGGGGATAAAAAACGATAGCCTATTCTTCCCACTTCATTGACTCTAAAGGCTATAACAAAACTGTAATGATGCATCATGTCAGGGAATACTACTGCTTAGGGAGTCCCTGATCCATGAGCTGTTGGCATGGTACACTGTGTGCAACCGTCACAGTGCAGCTTGCCTATGTTCGCAATATTGGAGAGCCACAGGTACCAAAAGGCTCAGCTTTGTCTGCTGGTTGTGAGAATTTCATTCCTGAGACTGATGGTAAAGATGAAATGAAAAAGACTTTTCATACAAATCACTACATGTTTTACATGATAGATTTGATAAATGATTGATAGATAGATAGAGATTATTTATAAATACATATACATATAGGAAGAGAGAGATGAAGAGAGAAAGGGAGAAAGAAAAGGAGATAAGATAGAATGAATAGAAGAGAAAAGAAGAATGAATTAAAATGACCCAAAGCAGCCACCCTGACTGCTGCATCCAGTACCATGTCAGCTCAAAGGCTCCATAGAGGGTTACTGAACCTCTGAGGTGAATGAGATATCAGAACAGATGTAAAAAAAAAAATATGTTTAAGATACAAATCTACATATACAGAATATATCACTCATGATTTTGATCCCTGAAAGTATATTTCTCAAAGCTAAAACTTAAGTTCACCTGTATATTCTATTAGAAATAAGATACCTTGTTCAACCAATTCCTCACCTAGACATTGAGCAGAAATTTTAAGCTTAATGTTCCTCACAATCAAGGAGCAGGACAAAGAGGAGGAGAAGGAGGAAGAGAAAAAGGAAGAGGAAGAGGAGGAAGAAAAGGAAAAGGAAGAGAATGAGGAGGAAGAGGAGGAGAATTAGGAGGAAGAGGAAGAGGAGAAGGAAGAAAAACAGGAATAGGATGAAGAAGAGAAAGAGAAAGAGAAAGAGGAAGAGGAGGAGGAAAGGAGGAGGAGGAGGAGGAGGAGGCGGAGGCGGAGGCGGAGGCGGAGGCGGAGGCGGAGGCGGAGGCAGAAGACTATGAGGAGAGGGACAGGAACAAGAAAATAGCTTACCTGATAAGTGAAATTGCTTTACAGATTGGTCCCAGACATTCAGCTTCCCTCCTGTTTCTTACATGGAATTTTTGTAAACTGTTTGAAAGATCAGCTGTCCTTGATTTCCTTCCCCTTAAGTCATGATCATACCTGTGCATTTCCAGTCAAGTCTTCAGTGCCAACATCTTAATAGCACAGCGTTTTCAATGGCAATAGTACCTTCTGATTGCAAGGTCCAATGGCTATGTCTTATTTCTTTTGACATCATAGTCCAGGAGATCTAAACACAATTGATGCTTCTGTTCCTTGGAACATTTTCAGCACTGACTTTTCAGTCCAGCAAAGTCCCTGGTTGTCTGCTGACTTCTGTGTGCACTCATTTCTTTTAAAATACCATTTTTTTCTCTTCCTGACCTCCAAATATTGCAGAGCTCCAGAGCATATCTTTAGACCTATTATCTCTCTTGGCATTCACTCCCTGCATGACCATCCGAATCATATGCCCTGAAATATACACCAGCTGAAGGTCAGCTCTTCTCTTTAATTTACTGCTCTCCCATATTCCCATCTCTGCCTGGGATGATTTTTTTACCCAGACATTCAAGGGTAAAGAAAAAATCTTAAGAATTATCCTTTGTCCAACTTATTAATGTCCTCTGTACAATCATTCATGCTCTACCTTGAAACTCCTAGCAAAACACACAAAACAGATAAAACCCTTCTCATCAGTTTCTCTAGCTCAACCTGCTGCCAACGCCTGCATCAATGCCAATGCCTGGACTCACTTCTTACTGGCATTCCCATCTTCTTATTGCCAAGTTCTAGAATGTTCCTTGATATGGTTAATCTATTATTGTCATGATCTAATCAAAGGACTTATCAAATAGAAATAAAAATTTTTGGCAGGTGTCAATGGCTTCAGTCATTCTACATCACCATACTCGACTCTCCTCCTCCTGTTCACCCCTACTGTCCCAATTTGCAGTGACCACATTTTAGCCAGACTAGCCATATTCATCTATTTAAACATGCCAAGTGTACTTTTAGCTCATAGCTTTCTACTTGTTTGTCCTTCTTTGTAGCACATTATTCTGTATAGCTAACCTTTCTTCCCCACAGTTTTCTAAGCAACACTATGCTCTCACTGACACCCACACTAACCATATTATCTGCTTCTTACTTCCATTTTCCTGTTCCTTTATATGAGCTTTCTTCAAGCCAAGAGTTGACTTTTCTTTGACCCACCTTTATCTTGCTATCTAAACTTAATGTTTTGTTTATCTACTGATACTTGATTGATTGATTGATTGATTGATTGATTGATTGATTTTGAAGATTGTAATGAAGATCTCACACATGCTAGGTAGCTCTATATCTCATTAATGTTTTCTAAATTCACCAGGCTTGAATTGCAATCTTTCATAGCCAAGGCAATCCTTTAACATGATTTTCTCGTCTCGCCTTCCCAAGATTTTGGAATTGTAGGCATGAGCCATCAAGTCTGGATATTAATTTTTAATTAATATAGTTAATAGTTTCTGAAAGTTTCTTATTTTCATTGCCAACCTATTCAATAATATATGTTGCAATAATGATTTTATCCTATATTATATATTCATTTCTTATAACAGTTTAGGCTTGTGGATAGATAGGTAGATAAATAGATAGACAGGAGATAGAGAGAGAGATAGAAAGTGGATCAATAGATAATAGATATTGTATTTGAATTAAGGATTTATATTCACACTAAGTTAATAAGTGACTGAGTAATAACTCCATAAACAGTGTGTGTGGATGCAGAGTAGAGCTATATCCCACAGCTGCCTTCCCTGACCAGTTGGGGTAATTGGAACAATTCCAGAATGCCAATCAAGAACTCTCTGGACTGCAGCTAACAAGGAGCAGACCTCTACCAACAACAAGACCTTTTAGAATCAGGTCTCAGTGGGCCCTTTGGAAATAACACAGACACAGTACAGTAAAAACAGCCTGCAGAAACGGCATTTATAACTCTCTTTACAACTGAAGTCTATCACAGGAAATGCCGAGCAAACACATATAAATAAAAATGAATTCTCAGATTTATCTGCTGAGACTGTAACAACCTAATAAGGTTTCCCCAGAAAAGCATGGCAGGGATAAAAAATACCCTCAATTTCTTGTCTTTCATTCATAGAGAAAGGCAATTTCTTTTTGTTTCTAGCTAAGCCTTCTCCAGCCATACCTCACTGGTTCTATTGTTTGACTAGAGGTCAGAGAATAAAGACATTCCTGGCTTGTGCATTCCACAGTGTTACCAGGTCTACCCAGTCCCCAGGCTTTATAACCTCTTTCCTCTACTGAGGAAAATACAAGGCATAATCCATAATCTGGATACCAAATCACCAAAATCTCAAAAGTAAAATAAAATTGGGCATGTGGACACATGCACGCACACTGCTTTAGAAAAGATGGGTACACGCCTTAGTTTCCGGCACTTGGGGGGCAGAGGCAGGGCAATATATCAGTTCAAGGCCAGCCTCCTCTTCAGAGCTACACAAAGAAACCATGTCTCAAAAAAAAAAAAAAAAAAAAAAGAAAAAGAAAATAACATTTATTTTTTTGTGGTTAGGATCTAGAGAGGTAGTTAGGCCCTTGAGAGCATAGACTGTTCTTTCAGAAGATTTGAGTTCAGTTCTCAGCAATTGTATAGGCAGCTCACAGTCTCATGTAACTTTAGCTTCAAATGATCTGATGTCTTCTTCCAGACTATGGGGGTTCTGCCCTCACACATGTGCAAACCAATACACAGAAACACATACAAACAGTAACTAAAAACAAAATATTTTTAAAATAAAAATATTTAGGCCCTCAGTTCCCAAGTAAGTTTCTGTTCCAGGAGTCTAAACAAGGAGCCTTAGTCACAATAACTAGACTGTAGTCTCCTTATCTGCATCGATGCCCCCAAATCCTCCCTGTCTATAAAATACAAATAATACCTAACTATTGGAATTTATATCTTAGCATCTATCTGGACTCATATTTTGATATTCCCTTTACCATCATATTTGGCAAACAATTCACTCACTTCACTCACCTGCTGACTTTATAATATAGTTTGCCTTGATTGACAATAATTATAGGTGTGGCCTCAAAACACCAAAAAATATAGTAATGCAAATCTATCCACCTTTCAGTAGAAACAGCAGAAGTTGTGAAACACAAATAGCCAAGAAAAATTAAAGATGGCAGTATAGTGGACAATGACAAGTTTACAGTTATCCTTAAGGAAAAATGTGAAAGTTTATTAAAAGCCCAATTGCCCTTGGAACATCTTCCCAAGATTGTTTGGGTTGGAGAATCAGCAGTGGGTGACTCAAGGTGTCAAAAAGTCAAAGAAACATGAGTGAAACTTAATGGATGAGTGGCCGCTGGCCAAACTGCAAGTGCTTCTAGTAACCTATGTTATTTGGATAGAAGGGACGAGCTTCATGACGTTACAGGGCCTCTCTTAATACATGTGACCAAGTAGGGACAAGGCATCAATTAATCACAATCTTACAATTTTACCATCTGCATCCCCATCAGGTGTTTTCCCATGTGTGATCCTGTTTAGGCTTTCCACTCGGCTTAAAAGACTGAACTGATCTATGACTATCCTCTCTCCAAGACCAAGCACATAAAATGCTAATCAAACACATAGAAGGCAAAACTCTGCCAAAGCATATCACTTTTCCATATATAACCTTAATCCAATAAGATATAAAGAGCAAGCACAATGGAAACAAAAATGATAAAACTAAAGAATTACTGTTATTCGGGAAACTGTAACCAAATATGAAATTTTATGCCTGGTGGATGAATATTCAATATTAAGAAAGGGTGGGGAGTATAGACCATGACATCTATACACAGCAGAGCTGTCTCCTAAAGAGCAAAAGCATAAATGTCTAAGCTTTATGAGAGTAGAGGGACCAAAGGTCCTTCCACTGACCTGATAGAATAGCCAGGAAGTTGACATGCATGCCTGATGTGACAGAAACCCAGGTCTATCCTATGACAACATAAATCTACACTGCCATATGCTAAAGAATCTGCAAGCCAAGGAAGTTAATATTAAAACATCCTACTTTAATTTAGTGAAATGCCCATTTCTCTGATAACAGTAATCACAGAGCCACCTAAACACGTGGCTACACAGTAAGAGTTGGATCATTCTTCAAGTGGTTTTCCATCCTTGCTGTTGGGCTCACTGCTTACAAGCACCAAGGACTGTTAGCATGAGCTGCAGACAGCACTGTATGCACTCAGCATGATAGATAGCAGAGAGAAGTTATGAAGTATATGCTGAACATCTACTGCGCATCAAACACTACTTAATGTCTGAAGTATTTCAGCACACCTGGCAGACAAAAATCCCTTCTTTGTGCAATCAGCATATAGTGCCATCCTCTGAAATATGCTAACATGTAAGAATCTCACTCACCCAAGAACTTAGAGCTAAGGAATTATCTGTAAACTATACTGTCCTTCCAAAACACTCATTCTTCTTGAAACAAAAATCACTGGATGCACCAATTTTCACCATTTTTTATTCCAAGCTAAAGGTGAAAATCATTTAGAATAATGACATGCATCACTCAGTTAGGGTTCAGTTCTAATGGGGTGGCCCAGCCACACTGTTACTTCATGCCTCTGCTTCCTTAAACAAACAGCTGTTATTATGGAACAAAAAAAAAATGTTCATGTGAATTAGGTACAAGCTAGAGAGGGAGATGATACAGGTTTAGATATTGATTCATCACTTAAATCAATATTTTTTCACAGATTTTAAATTGAGCAATCACTAAGATGGTACCATGATATGCTGTGTGGAACAGTGACTTAATCTACATAAAATGCTTGTTCTATGGTAACTAGAGATCAATAATTAATAAACATCACTATCAGTCTATGTTAAAGTTAAAATTCATTCATTTAAGGCTTAGATGCTCCCTGTACTCCTCTACAAATGATGAGATTTTTTGAAACTTAAGCAGGGGTTGCCACTTTTCAAGATCTAAACCTTTACTACTCTAGTAAAATGGAGTCTCTCCCCTCCACAGACAGGCTACAAAATCAAGGGTGCATTCATTAAACTGACGAGGACAAGCCAGGATCATTCTTAAACCAGAGGAAGTAAAAGGCATTCAATAAATTCCGACCAACAAGTTAACTGCGGGAGAAAAGAAAATTGTTCAGACACCCGATTTGGAATGATTTAGGGATAAAGCGCCTTTGAAATGTACATCCATCCTGTCCTCTAATACCTACCAAAGGTTGATTAACTCACTAAGCTGGGTTTTATGAGAAATCCCCTGGGATATCTGTGGGTGAAGTCATGCTGAAAATGACAGAGTGTGGCATTCAGGGCAGTTAATCTTTCCTGGGGCTGTTTGATGTCGGCACAATCAGATATGCTAAGATATGTTACCAGTGGCAGCAAAGTCTTCAGAGGCAAGCAGGCACACATGCCTGTCCCACAGAGACAAAGACATCATCCTTTTGTATACTATGGTCACCAAGACAGAGATGCTTCTGGCAATGAAATGTTTATTCCCATTCTGGGACATCTGGTGTCCCTTCTCCACCAACATAGTTGGTGCAATGACCGGAGCCGTGCTGCACCCAATGGCATCCATTGTGTTGTTAACTAGGCTAAGAGAGCCCGGTACCCCTACACCCAGGTTCTGCACATCTTCCAGGTCACCCGGCTCCGCCCAGCCCACCTGCACAAACCTGCGAGATCTCACGATATCTCAGACTTCCCACCAAACTCCAGAACGCCTGCGAAGAAGACTGGGAGCAGGGCTTCCCCTCTTTTTCCCCACCCGCGAGTGCCTTTGATTCAATAAACAGTTGCCTTGAGCAGAACCCCAGCCTTAGCCACATTCTTTTCCCCTTCCCCTATCTCATTACAGCTTTGGACTGTTCCATCCAGGGAACCCAAATCTGTGAATGTAGGGGTTACCGCTGGTCGGGCCCCCACAGACATCAGGGTGCCTTAATTAATGGATGAACATTTTCTAATTTTGTCTATAAAATATTTTATGTAATTGACATTGCCTTCATTTTGTAATGGGAGAAATGAAAGCTTGTGTAGTTCATTAATACATAATAATTGCAAAAATCAGCCTTTCTAGGTCCTGCCAGCTATAGTTTCACAGTGGAAGCCACTGCAGTTTCTAAGTGAAAACTTGAAAATAAATTTTCCCCATGTCATTCTTCTTATGTTGCAAATAGGAAGATCTCCAATGGTACAACTACTGATTGATTGTTTTTCTATCAGTAATTATATCCTCCTTGGGCTCAAGCAAGAATCTATGAGTCAAAATCAGAACATTCTTTCCTACACCTATATCATAATGGATACAGCCTATGTTACTTCTAGCTGTTTGAGTGATTTAGGCCTTTGCTCTTTTTGAAGTTAGTTTTAATGCAAAGTAATGGACTCATATGGGTCTAATTTAATTCTTCTGTATATGTGCATTCAGTTTCCTCAGTATAGTTTGTTGAAGATGCTTTCTATTCTCCAACAATCAAAATGAGGCATTGTGGAGGCCATTTCTAAATGATACATCTTGCGATACTTTGGATGGCAACTGCCTACTAGTCCCTTAGGGAGTGGCATTATAAACAGGTGTGGCCTTAGTGGAGGAACTAGATCACAGGGCGTGGGTTTTGAAGTTTCTAAAACTGGAGCCAGACTCAGTGGCTCACATTCTTTCCTGGTGCCTGCTTGTCCAGATAGAGAATTCTCAGCTGTCTCTTCAGCACGATGTCTACCCACAGTCTGCCATACTTACCACCATGAAAATAATGGACTAAATCTCTGAACTGTAAGCCAATCCCAATTAAATGTTTTCCTTATTAGAGTTGCTGTGATCCTGATGTCTCTTTATAGAAATAAAGCCCTAAGTTGACCATACCTTTAATAAAACTCCCGTGCTTAAGGCTCAGGGCATCATTACACAGTAGGAGGCAGAAAAATTTTAAAAACAAGAGGAACAGGAAGTTTGCTGTAAGATTGCATTTACTAGATGTAGTAATCTATTGTAATCTATGTAAATCTATGTAAATATAGATTGCATTTACATGCATGTAGTCAGAAGCTACATCTATGAAGTCTCAACAACATGACTACCTAAACTTGAGCTGTACATGTATGACAGCAATAGATTTGTAAATGTGAACAAAGGAAAATTCATAAGGCTTCAACCTTGGACAAAGAAGTACAAAAAATATTGTTCTAAAGAGTGGGAAAAATAGTCTTCCCCAGTAAAGAGCACAACAATAGGTTATCTGATACAAGAGGGTCAGCTCTGAAAACAGATACATACAAGCAACATTATATGGACTGAGTAGGTTGCATTCAAGCATGTAGGTGAACACACATACAGAACAACAATTGAAGATGAAGAGACTTTGTGGGTGGGTTGCTGCCCTTCTCCTTCTACTGGGAGTCCTATCTGGCTACAGGAAGTGGCTACTTTAGGATCCATATCCCCCACTTCTAGGAATCTCAGCTAAAGTCATCCCCTTAAATGTTCTGGGTTCTCTCCCCATCCCAGATCTCCGGCATATCCTAGAGATTGTCACCCTCCAAGCTGAATTCCCTTCTCTCTCCTCAGCTCTCCCTATATATGATTCCCCTCTTCTGTTCCCCTCCACATATGCTCTTCCATCTAATTCCATTGTGCTTTAGATGTTCTTTGGCTTCTTTGGCTCTGTTGATTACAGCCTGGTTGTCCTGTACTTTATGGCTAATAGCTTCTTATGAGTACATATCATGCCTGCCCTTTTGAGTCTGGGATACTTCACTCAGGATGATCTTTTCTAGTTCTATCCATTTGCCTGAGAAATTCATGACACTGAACCAATCACAAGCCTTCAACCCCGAATGTGTTCTGCCTACAAAATATGCAGGGACAAAGATAGAGCAGAGACTGAGGGAATGGACTGCCCCAAATTGAGACCCATCCTATGGGCAAGAAGAAATCCCTGACACGCTTACTGATCCTATGTTATGCTTACAAACAGGAACCTCACATAACTGTCCTCTGAGAGGCTGCACCTAGCAGCCAATGGAAAGAGATGCAGAGACGCACACCCAATCATTAGATGGAGCTCAAAGAGTCTTATAAAAGAATTGGGAGAAAGATTAAGGAAACCAAAGAGGACATCCACAGAAAGAGAAACAGAATCAACTAACCTGGACCCTAGGGGGTTCCCAGAGACTGAATCATCAACCAAAGAGTGAACTGTGGCTGGACATAGGCCCTCTACACATTTATAGCAGTTGAGCAGTTTGCTCTCCATGAGGATCTCCCAAGCAGTGGTATCCCTGAGCCTGTTGCCTGCCTGCCTGCCTGCCTGCCTGCCTGCCTGCCTGTGAATCCCATTTCACTAAATGGACCATCTTTTATCTGGCTTCAGTGGGAAAGGATATACCTAGTCCTTCAGCAATGTGTGTGTGTGTGTGTGTGTGTGTGTGTGTGTGTGTGTGTGTGTGTGTGTAGGGGTGACATACAGAGGAGGACTTCCACTTCTCAAAAGAGAAGAAGGGAAAATGGGGGTAGGACTTGATTGAGGGGATAGTTGGAGGAGAAGAAGGGCTGATATTGGGTTTTAAAGGGAATAAATAAGTAAATAAATTTAATAAAAAATAAAATAAAAATAAGAAGAGGCCATGTATTAGAATGAGTGCAGGATTGGGGAAAAACATGGGAGGATTTAGAGGTATTAAAGGAAATGAAAAAGATTATGTAACTATATTATAACCTCAAAAAAAATTTAAGAATACTTAAAACAATATTAAGAGAAAAAGCATCCAAATTGTGTTGGGCATTTATTTGGACATTTGACAATGACATCTGAACATCTGGAGCACACACCTGGATTATAGTTTGCTTTTGCTTAGCCAGCTGCTGTTCTCCATTACTGCTATGCATTCTATAGAAACAAACTTAATCTTTCCTCACTATGTGGAAAGATACCAAGGGAAAGAAATCATGTGTCCTCATACTATCTACATCCTCTCAGACAAAACAGAACCTTTGCATGTCAAAGAGATCTGAAATAAAATGTGTCCGTTTTCTCCAACCGCATCTATTTGCATGCTATTAAATTGCATCCCTGAGAGAAGGCATGATCTATTCAAGACCACTTCAGTAGTCAGCATAGACAACACCATGATACAGAAAAAAGAATCTCATATTTTACCCTTATGTGTTTGTGCATACTTGTGTGTGCAGTTGCACCTATTTGGAACTCAGAACATTCCTCTGACACTGTCTACATTTTTTCAATGTTTGTAATGTTTTCTTCATTCTAGAAAATTTTGTATTCTTTGACAATTAATTCATGTATATAATGTATCTTGATCCAAATCCAATCCAAATCTCCCCTTCCTATGTTCTCCAGACTTCTCTATGATTCCCTTCCCACAACCTTCATTTTCTACTTTTCTTTTGTAACCACTGAGTCTAATTAGAGCCTCCTGCCTTCATAGGAAATGAGCAGTTTACCAGTAGCTACACTCTTTTTTTTAATTAGATATTTTCTTAATTTACACTTCAAATGCTATCCCGAAAGTTTCCTCTACCCTCCCCAGATCCTGATCCCCTACTCACCCACTCCCACTTCTTGGCCCTAGCGTTCCCTTGTATTGGGGCATATAAAGTTTGCAATACAAAGGGGCCTCTCTTCCAAATGATGGCTGACTAGGCCATCTTCTGCTACATATGCAGCTAGAGTCATGAGCTCTGGGGGTTCTGATTAGTTCATATTGTTGTTCCTCTTTTAGGGTTGCAGACCCCTTCAGCTCCTGGGGTACTTTCTCTAGATTCTGGCAACCCCTCTCTAAATAGCCCTCTACTGTCAATAGATCATCAGCTACAGGTGAAATGCCTCCCAAAATGAATTCCTCCCAAATTCATGCTGGAATACTGAGTCAAAAATGTAGAATGGCTTGATTTTGAGCAGCTCTTATGCATGCAACCACACCTTCTGTGGGTCCAATACCACATCACATCAAGATGACAACATTTCCCAGTATTCCTCCCTATCCCCTGGTTCTTACACTCTTCTATGCTCATCCATATTGTTCTCTGTGTCTCATGGGGCAGAGGATATAGATGTCCCATTTATGACTGAGTAATCATAGTCACTTGCTCTTGGCACTTTGAACAGTTAAGAGTCTCTGCCTTGACTGCTGCTCACTGCAAGAAGAAGCTTCTCACATCAAGGCTGAGAGCAACAGTGATAAATGGTCAGAAGTACACATCGATGGTACCCTGATGATACTTCTACTTAGCAACACAGCAGGTTACAATATGGAGTCTACATGACCTTCTAAGTCATGAGCTTTTGATCAGGTTTACAACACTAGGTATGAGTTTTGTGTACATGTATGAAATGAATCTCTGTTTATTAAATGTTACAAATCTTATTTTTTGATTATTGGTTTTATTTCCTAAAGGACCAGAATCCTAATCTAAAAAAAAATCTTACTTATGCTTATAGTTTGAAGGTACTCTCTAATGGTCTCAGATTTTCACATTTTTTTTAATGATCACTGATCCATTTAGAGTAGATTGAGTTTTGAGCAGGGTGACAGATGACAGCCTAGTTTTAAGCTTATACATGTAGATACCCAGTGCTCTCAGCACCATTTATGGAGTGGCCATTCTTTTCTTCAATGCATTTTATGACATCTTGGTTAAAAGTCAAGTCTCTGTTATCCTGTAGGTTCATATTTCTCCTCTGTACTCTGCTCTACTGATGTTTGTTTCTGTACCAGCACCATTCTGTATACATTACTATGGCTTTGTAGTATAATTTGAAATTAGTGGAGATTTCTTGAGCTGTGACCTTATTGTCCACAGAATGCACATTCAAATCTATCTTATATAATTCTCACAGGAAGTAAGCAACTTTGACATTCTAACCCATTTTAATGATATGCAATGAGAAATTCATTACTTCCAGCTGACTACAGCAATGTTCAGAGAGCCAGAAGATGCCAATGGTCCAAGGAGTAGCTTCAAGGGGACTCTACTGTCATGCACAACTTAAGGACCAGAGACAGAAAGATTTCAAAACTCTGCTCAGAACATTAGGAGAATCAATTTCTGCAGGACCTTAGGTAGAATCACATGCATACCACTCAAATTCTGGGCACATATGGTAGGTGTGAGCAACTAGAATGAATGTGAAGGCATCTATCTTTTCATTCACATCAACCTTTGACTGACAGATCTTACCAACAACCAGAAATGAGGTAGGCAAGTGATGAAGTGTATAGAGGTGAGCACTTGTATGTATCAAATAGGTTAAGTTATAGATTCAAGAGGCAAATGGCTAAGAAACAAACTAATGAACTAGGGAGTCAAATGGTCACAGAACCATTCAGAGGAAGAATGCAGAATATCACAAGAGAGGTGTGCTCCTCCCTGGCAGGAGAGCATTAACACTAATTACTCACTTGGCAGGGAGAGAATCTATGAGGAAGGATGCTGGTGATCAGACCCAAGGAACACAGAACTGAACTTTGGTCCAAGCTTTCTCATGGCCATTCCTTACTCTTAGCAACATCATTTACCCACCATTATACTCCATCCATTACAAATGACCTGGTGTACCACTAATGACCTAATCAATGTGCCTTCCACAAACAAGATGCAACACCTTCACTAGGGCTTTTAGAAAAACATCCTCTGGTTCCATATCAAAATCAAAATTAACCAAGTTCCTCCCACAATGGAATACTGTTCAAGTACAAGAATATTGGAATCCTGTCACACATTACAACACAGACAGACCTAGAGGTTGCTACATTAAATGAAATGAGCTAGGCACAAAAAGATAAGAAGTATATAAGCTCATTCCTATGTATAATCTAAAGCTCTCTCATAGAAGCAAAGTGGACTGGTGGTACTCAATGGCTGGGGAGAAAGGAAAGGTGTGAAGGTTTGGTAATAGTGGAGCAAATGTTGCTAATTTATAGATGGATTGAAATTTGGCTGTGACACTGCACAGTGGAATGGTGTTAGATGATAAGACACATTTTATAAAGCTAGAAAAGGGAATTTGAATGTTTTAAAATTAAGTGGTAAGTGCTTGGGAACTTGTATTTCACAAAATACACTATGTCAAAATATCACATGGCATTCCATAAATTTGTGTAGATTTTCACCTTTGTGCATCATTTGAAATAAATTCATATTTCCCGAAGACAGGTTATATGCAAATAAATGTTTTATATATAATGCCAGAACTTCAGACTCATACCTATGACATTCGATCCTTAACTTTAAATAGCTGAGTGTGCATAAAATTGTTTTTAATTTGCTCAGGACTTTTTTTTTTTTTTAACTTTCCTTTTGATCAATTTTATTTGGAAGTTTCATGCATGTCTACAATGTATTCTAATTTCTCTGACCCTACCCAGTCTCTTATCTCCTTATCAACCCACCTCATCTCTACCTGTTCCTTTCGAAGATTCCTAACTGTTGGTTCTGTTGCAGTTCCTGCTGAACTTATTTTAACCGGTGTCTATTTGAGTCTAGTAGGCACATTGGTGGGTTTGCAGCTGACAGCAATTATCTCTCTGCTCCCTGAGTCTATCAGAAGCAAATAATTCAACAGAGAACAATGGCAGCCTCCAACTCCCTCTTCTATCCATGTTTAGTTGTTGAGAACCTCATTCTTTTGCTAACCCATGGCCGAGATCTCTATCAGCACCTGCTTTGCCAGGAGATGTGTCACATTACACTTCTATAGAGTTCCTTAAGCCTCAAGGGGTTGTTATAATAGTCTTATTCGGGGCTGAGCACATACAAATCACTTACTCTAAACATCCTGCATAACCACAAGTTTCTAAGTTTTCTATCATTCACTAGAAGGAGAGGCTTCTCTGATTAAGGCTAAGAGTCATAGTTGCCTGTGGGCATAAGCTAGATATCTAGAAGCCAATTTGGGATTGGGTCAATTTAGCTAATGTAGAAATGCTAACTCCATGGCCTGCTTCCTTCAGTGTGTTCAAGTTGGTGCTTCTGGCTATCATGGATGCTCAAATTTCAGGATGCAAAAATGGCCTGGAGGACAGAAAGGCAGTAGCAGCAAGCCAGGATTCCTTGTGGGTCATGGATCTTGGAAGGGTTGTGATTAGGATGTGGACCACATGCAAACCTGGAGTTCCTTAGGGTATATCATAGACTTAACAAAAGAATTACAACCACAAAAAGGAGGTGTGAGAACAAAAAACATGGAGTCCGTGTTTTAAGTCTAGAACCTGATTGCTCCATACCATCCCCATTTATAAAAGACAGATACATACATATGAAGAGAAAGAGAAAGAGAGAGAGTGAGAGAGAGAAAAAGAGACAGAGAGATAGATAGACGGTGAGACAGAGAGACAGAGAGGAAAGAGAGTAAAAGAAGAAAAGAAAAAAGAAAAGAAGAAAGAAAAGAAAAAAGACAAAAAAGTTTTAAAAATGCCTTAACCTTAAATTTATTCATTCTTCAAGCGCGAGGCCCTGGGTTCGGTCCTCAGCTCTGGAAAAAAAAAAAAAAATTATTCATTCTTGTGTCTTTGTCTAGAAACTAAGTAAAACCCAGTCAATTTTTCTGGGCAGTTTATTTTCATACTCACTGTTGCTCAACACTTAAATACCCATCACCTGAACAAACTTTCATTACATAACTCATCTAAGCACAGATAAATGTCTCAGATTCTAGACAGCACAGTGTTAGGATTTTTTATTTTCTGGAACATCATTGACCATACCTCATTGCCACAGCTTTCTCATGGTACTTCCCCACTGCCCAATAAGCCAAGGTCATAGGAAGATGCAAGATTGAAATAATAGCATGCTAAGAGCCTCTAGTATCAATAGAGAGCATTTAAGTAAGAATATATGAAAACTTGTTCTCACGTGTTCGGAAGGATTGTGGAGTAAAAACGGAGCTTACTATGAGAGCAAAAGGTTCTGGGTTTGGATCATCAGCATCCATGTAAAAGCTGTGTGTGGCAGTATCACTTGCACTGAGCAGGTGGATCACTGAGACTCAGAAATGATCCATTATAGCTGAAAAACTGAACTTCTGCTGCAGTGAGAGTCCCTTCTTCAAAATAATATGGGAGAGAAAAATAAGGGATAGCATTTCCATCAATCTCTGGGCTCTATCAGCAAGCATGCAAACATGTATGCATGCATATACACATACATATGTACACACATACATATGTACAGCCACCCAGAAAAAAAAAAGAGAGAAAGAAAAGGCAAAAGAAAAGAAAGAAGGAGAAATAAGAGCAAAAGGAAGGAAGGAAAGAAGGAAGGAAGGAAGGAAGGAAGGAAGGAAGGAAGGAAGGAAGGAGAGGGAGAAAGGGAGAGAAAGAAAAAGATAGAGATGATGGAAGGAAAAGAAATAGTTGTCTTACATTGTGCACATACAAAAAACATGTTCTAAATCCTTGTGAAAATGTCAGATTAGTAGCATTTCAGCAGAATTGGACAAATTCTCTTGGGCCTGTCCAATAAAAACAAAGGAACAATATAATAACCCTCTCTTTTCAGCTTCATTAAGTAGGGAATTGGAGGTAAAACTAGAAGCTAGAGAGCACTAGGGAATTTGATACATGTCTTTTAAAGGACTTTAAAAGAACAATTATGTAGACAGGGTTCTGCAGTTAAAATGAATCTTAATTGAATCAGTCTGGAAAGAGAAGCTTGGATTCTATTAAAGGGAAAGTTTAAGGGATTCTTCATAATCAACTGAGTTAATTCAAAACATTCACAGTCCATAGTGCAGGGGCTAAACTGAGAAAACAGGGAACAGGTTAGTAAGTTGTCCCTTTATTATAACATCTGTTCAAGAAAGTCAGTTCTTCTTTCCTCGATGGGCAATATTGCAGAAGAAAATGGGAAGTGGAAAGGAGGCTAAAAATTGAAACCTATAAAATCAGTGAATGTCATATGGGATGTCCAATCCCATGACGTCCTGGGCACATGGATGTCTGAGTGCAAAACTAAATGCACGCAATAGGTTATGTGTGTATGTGTATGCATATACATGTAACAATAATTTAAAAGGAGATCATGGATTTGGTAGGAGTTGGTGGGGGGAGAAGCAGAAAGGAGGAAGTGATGTAGCTGCAGTGCTCATGTATGGAATTTTCAAAAATTATGAAACTATTTTTAAAAGTGTACAAATTAACAAATTTAGTTTAGAGCATTCACAGTTATGTTTACAGATATAGTTAAGATGGAAATGATAAAAACATAAAGGCCTTTCCTAAAGGACAACACACTTTACTCATTACTAGGCACTGTGAGAAAAGATTCATGCTACAATCAGTTAGCGAGGATCGAGGTTCTAGTCAATGTGAAGAACTAAGCATTACTGAGGACAGTCTATGGAGATTCCCCGGAGTAGAAACTGTCTTGGCTATTGCCACGCTTACAACATTCAACAGCAGCAAGAACTGATTTACTGGTATACACAGTACTATTTTTCTAGATCTCAGCAAATGAATCAGAATTGTTGCTCTAATCTATACTTGCGTGAAGTGTATTATCTACTATTGTATAAATTTCTTTCTCATTGCTGTAGCTAAATACATGACAAGAAGGGACTGAAAGGAAGAAGAAGGCTTTATTTTAACTCCTAGTGTGAAGTAATACAACTTGAGGTGAATCATCAGGGCAGGACATAATGGAAAGATGATGAAGCCGCTGGTCATATTGTTTTCACAGCCAGAAATCAAAGGGTAGTGAAAGGGGTTTTCCACTTAATGACTTCCTCAGATTCAGTTCAGTGTTCCTGCCCATTGGAAGGTATTACTTACATCAAGGGTTAGTAATCTCTCTATAGGTAAACCTTATGAGAATCCTTTACCTTTACCTTTACACACACACACACACACACACACACACACACACACACATGAGGAGAGAGAGAGGGAAAGAGAGAGAGAAAGAGAGAAAGGGGAGGGAGGGAGAGAGAGAGAGAGAGACAGAGAGACAGAGAGAGAGAGACAGAGAGAGAGAGAGATGTTTCTACAGTGACTCTAAATCCAGTCAATTTTACAATGGAGATTAACTTTCAGGACTTCCAAGTTGACTGAAATAAGTTAGAGGATAAATCAATGGATATAAGTTTTTGCCTATACTGATAAGAGTCCCTCAATTGTGGATATACACAATTATATAATTATATAACATGTCCCTCAATTGTGGATATACACAATTATATAGAAGGTAAAAAACCCACTAGGAACAAGAAACAAGAGGTTCTGTACAAAGTCAAGACTGTTAAATGTTCCATTCTAATCCAGGAGAGAACTGGGTGGTTGAGTAGCTCACTTGTAAGTGGGTCAACCAGACTGTAAAGTGAAATCTTTCACAGGAAGTAAAATGGCTGTATCTCCAGGAGAGCATACCAGCTCAAGCTACTGTGGACATGTTTAGATATCTTGGTAGTCAGTTCAGTTTTGTTTTTCTAGGTCACATATTTAAGAAAGGGTGCTAAGAATGGAACCAAATGCCAAGTGCAAAGCAAATGTTCTACCACTACAGTGCATTTCCCTTAGTATTGTATCAGACTCCTTCATTACAAAGCAGGAGTATCTCTGCTTGGTAAGTTATAAAATATTTTAATTCATCTTATGTTATCCTTTTTGAAATTCACATATAAATGCTCACACAAGTTGGCGGGGGGGGAGGGCTACACCTATTAACAAGAAAGAATTTGAAGTTTAGAGCAGTGAGTCAAAACTGGTGTGGTAAAAATTGAAATTTTTATAAACTCTGCTAATTTCTAATCTCTTACAAAGTAACAGTGTCTGACAGTAATAGAGAAAAGGTCACAAGAGAAATAAGCACATCGTTTAGTATAACATGGGTGATATTTATCTAAAGAGTTTAGAAGTCAGAGTATAAACATTCAACAGCCACTTTCTTATTACAATATTACTACTTAGAACCAGGAGGACAGGACCAGAGCTATTGCAATTTTGTTTTTCAAGAAAGAATGTGGATCCTCAATTGTATTTTACAAATATTTGTTGGTTCACATGCCAGTCTCTAGAGAAGGGTAGAGCAACTCTGCTATCCTGTTTTCTTCCCTTGTCTGACAACTGGGAATGTTGGGAAACGCTCTAGTAAACTTGCAGAGGCACCCCTGTGGACTTGTGTCCTGCTTAACATCCCCACTTGACTGGACACTGGAATGAGTTATGTATTTGATTATGCTCTAAAAAGGCGTCACCTTCCATCCTAGACACTTATCACTGTGTCCAATCTCATTCCCAAGGGGTAGTTGGGAAGAACTCAGATGCCAAGATGTGGGAGTCCTGAGAAACAGTCTAAGTGGTCAGGAGCTGGATTCTACTAGTAGCCTCAAAGGTGAATGAACTCAGAAAGCACACACACACCGAGCATAGGATTTCACTGAAACTGCTCTCCTGTTTGACAGGTTGAATAAGCCTCAAGAGAGACTTTGAACCACAAGCAATTAACCCATGACCACAGCTTTTACTCACTCTTAATGTTGAGATAATAAATGTTTCTCTTTGGAAGCTGAAGTGTTTCAGAACAACTTGTTACACGGTGTTAGATAACTAACATAAATTTTAGATACAGAAAAAGTCTTTGGGGATTAGTAAATGCTGAAATTTTCAACAGTTACTTTTTTTTTTTTCTTGTTTGGTGTTTTGTTTTGTTTTGTTTTCCAGAAAAGCTTGATATCTGTTGTTTAAACAGAAATGCTGTTTCAGAAAGTGAAAGGCCAGAAGCCAGATATAAGGAAGCTGCGTTGAAGATATGAGGAAATCCTATTCTGATGTTGTATGAGTCATTGAAAGTGGTGGGAGTGGGGAGTCTATCACTCTTTCAAAGGTCCTTTGCCTGGCTGATTTTGCTCTCTCCCAAAATATGAACTATGCTAATATGTTAACAGCATGAGAAAACTGGAACGATATGAATATATATTTTCTCACTCAAAACATACAAAAAGCTAGGCTATGTTTTCTCTCTTTTAGGTGAAGATTGGTACAATTAGAAAAATAAGATTGTTTTGAGAAGTCAGAATGAACCATGAACCTTATACCTTCTCAGAGATAATGTTACCTAAAATGAGAGAGGACTTCCTTTTAAACTGGAGAGGTGCACAGAAAAAAAAATTATATGTACATTTGTGATTATGTACAAATATACACATTATGAACCTATACTCATATCTATAAGTACACAAAAGCACACAGCATCCTGCCTTCCTAACCAGAGAATGAAGGGTTGCTTTATCTAAGCCTGCATTCTGTTCTCTTTAAGCACACAGAAGCTGCCCGCCCAGTGTGAGCTGTCTTTATGCATTTATCACCCTGGAAGCAGAGAACCAACAGGTTCTAACAGACGTTGTGGAATTATAGGCAAACAAAGACATATGTCACCTGATAGCAAGTACACACATTGCACAATGCACCCACAATAAAAGGGCTTTGTCCTTGTATCTCATGCTTAGCAGCCTCTGCCTGCCCCTCAGCTCTCAGGGACTCTTGCTGACAGCACACTGCCCTACCCTGTCCATGCCTCCTTTAAGGCTTTCTTCCCCCTTGATACTGCTAATGAATTCTACTTAGATGCCATGTGACCTTTGGTTTTCCTCCACTTGGGGGCATGCAAGTAACAACAGTGACTATTAAAGAACAAAGATGCCAGCCTGCTTGAAAGGGCAAGAACTTGGCTAAATCCCAAGCCTGCTTTTTTAACTAGCTGAAAGACCTGTCTAGGCTCTTACTTGTCCTCTAATTCTTACTTGTGAACTTCAAAGAGACTCCAGATTCATGGAGTTATGCAGATGATAAAAAGAGGATATCTACATAAAACAGGGAATATGGTTAGGAACTGTTTAAATGTTGACTCTTAGTATTTTTAAAGCAAAGTTATTATGTTTTGTTTTTGCAGGTAAATTGAAATATATGATCCTCAGCAAGTCACTGAATTAAATAGACAAACACTATAGTATGTGTAATGTGCTTACAAGAGGACAGATACAATGTAGTTACTCAATACAAATTATCCCAATTTACTGACTGTCTTTTTTCTTTTCTTCAGAAAATTTCAAGAAACTACAAGGATATTTGCATAATACAGAAAGATGTGCTAGTCCAAAGAGCCATTACAGAGCCCTTCAAATCATTCATTCCATGAAGATATTTTCAATGGTGACTTCCTTAAGACAATCTTCAATACAACCCAGATAAGGCTCGATATTTATTTTCTAAAAATCCTCATTGGCACTTTATTCAAGAATATTATCTGACTCTTTTCTATAAGAATTTTTTAAAAAGATAAAAGAATTAAAACACAATTAAAACTGAAATAGAATGGGAAATAATAAATCCTAATACCTCAATCTTTTTATTAATTTAATTTAATATTTTTACTTTTTTTACTTATTCACTTTACATCCCATTCACTTCCCATTTCCCAGTCACCCCTGCCTACAATTCTTTCCCACTCTCCTCCCCTTCCCCTCTGAGTGGGTGCTCCTTCAAGTATCCCCCCAGCCTGGCACTTAAAATTTTTGCAAGGCCAGTTGCTTCCTCTTCTATTGAGGCCAGACAAGGCAGCCCAGCTAGAAGAATATATCTCACAGAAAGGCCAGAGCTTTTGGGATAGTCCCCATTCCAGTTGTTGGAGACCCACATGAAGACCAAGCTGCACATGTGCTAAATATGTGCAGGGAGGTCTAGAACCACCCCATGTATGTACTTTGGTTGGTGGTTCAGACTCTGAGAGCCCCAAGAATCTGGGTTAGTTGAATCTGTTGGTCTTCCTGTGGAGTTCCTATCCCCTTTGGAGCCTGCAATCCTCCCTTCTATTTTTCCTTAAGAGTCCCTAAGCTCCATCCACTGTTTAGCTGTGGGTGTCTGTACCTGAGTCGACAATTGGGTGGAACCTCTCAAAGAACAACTTGTTCCTATCTTCAAGTATAACAGGGTATCACTAATAACAAGGACTGGTACTTGCCTATGGGATGGTTTCAAGTTGGGCAGGTTGTTGGTTAGCCATTCCCTCAGCACCTGCTCTGTTCCTCCTGCCTGCATTTCTGGTAGACAGGATAAATTTGGGGTTGAAAGTTTTGTAGGTGGGTTGGTGTCTCCATTAGGGTTCTTGCCTGGCTAGAAGAGGTGGCCTCTTCATGTTTCATAGCCAGAATGTAGTGAGTCACAATTAAGGTTATCCCACTTTATGCTTGGGCACCTCCCTTATCCCAGATCTCTGTCTCATCTTAGAGATGTCTCCCACCTCCCCACCCCTGTCAGTTGCATATTTCCATTCATTTTCATGGCCATCTAGCCATCTCTCCCGTACTTCCTCTCCCTTCCAGTTACCTCTCTCCATATGCCCCTTATGACTATTTTATTTCCACTTCTAGGGAGATTCAAACTTCCTTGCTTAGGCTTTTCTTCTTGTTAAGCTTCTTTGGGTCTATAGAGTGTAGCATGTGTGTCCTGTATTTTATGGCTAATATCTACTTATAAGTGAGTACATACCACTTATGTCTCCTTCTGGGATTGTGTTATCTCTGTCTGATATTCTCAAGTTCTATCCTTTTGCCTAAAAAACTTGTGTTGTCTTTGTTTTTAATAGCTGAAAAGTATTCCATTGTGTAGATGTACCACATTTTCTTTATCCATTCTTCAGTTGAGGGACATCTAGACTGTTTCCAGTTTTTTGTTTTGTTTTGTTTTGTTTTGTGTTTTTTTGTTGTCATGAATAAAGTTTCTATGAACATAGCTGAGCAAGTATCTTTGTGTAATGTTGGAGCATCTTTCGGGCATATGCCCAGGTATAGCTGGGTCTTGAGGTAGAATTATTTCCAGTTTTCTAAGAAGGCCACCAAATTGATTTCCATAATCATTGTAAAAGTTTGAACTCCCACCAGCAATGGAGGAGTGTTCCTCTTGCTCCATATCCTCTCCAGCATGTGCTGTCACTTGAGTTTTTGATCTTAGCCACTTTGATGTATATAAGATGGAACCCCAGAGATGTTTAGATTTGCATTTCACTGATGCTTAACGAGTTTGCACATTTGTCTAGGTGCTTCTCAGCCATTTGAGATTCCTCTGTTGAGAATTCTCTATAACCCAGTTTAAATCGGGTTATTTGGGTTGCTTGTATTTAACTTCTTGAGTTCTTTGTAATTTTTGGATATTAGCCCTCTGTCAGATGTAGGCTTGGTAAACATCCTTTCTCATCCTGTAGGCTGCCAGTTTGTCCTCTTGAAAGTGTCCTTTGCCTTATGGAAGCTTTGCAGTTTCCTGAGGTACCACTTATCAATTATTAGTCTTATAGCCTGAGCCATTGGTGTTCTGTTCAGGAAACAGTCTCTTGTACCATTCAAGGGTATTTCCCACCTTCTTTTCTATGAGATTTAATGTATCCAGTTTTATGTTGTGGTACTTGATCCATTTGGGCTTGAGTTTCATGTAGGGTGATATGTATGGATCCATTTTCTTTCTTCTACGTGTAGACATCTAGTTAGTCCAGCACCATTTGTAGATGCTTTCATTTTTCCATTGTATGATTTTAGCTTCTTTATCAAAAGCCAAGTATCCATAGGTAGGTGGGCTTATTTCTTGGTCTTCAATTTTATTCCATTGATCAACCTGTCTGTTTCTGTAAAAATGCCATGCTGTTTTTATCACTATTGCAATATAGTACAGCTTGAGATCAGAGGTGATGATTCCTCCTAAAGTTCTTTTGCTATTTATGATTGTTTTGGTTATCCTGGGCTTTTATTCATATGAAGTTGAGAATTGCTCTTTTAATGTCTATAAAAAGTTATGTTGGAATTTTGATGGCGATTGCATTGAATCTGTATATTGCCTTTGGTAGGATGGCCATTTTCATGATGTTAATCCTACCTATCCATGAGCATGGAAGATCTTTCCATCTTCTGATATCTTCTTCAATTTACTTCTTCATGGATATGAAGTTCTTGTCATAGAGATCTTTTAATTGCTTGGTTAGAGGTACAAGAAGATATTTTATATTATTCGTGGCTACATAAAGGGTGTTGTTTCTCTAATTTCTTTCTCAGCCCATTTATCATGGCCCATTTATCATGTATATAAACAAAGGTTACTGAATTCTTTGAGTTAATTTTGTAATACCTCAATCTTAACTGAAACAAATTTGTTGAGATTGTATATTCATTAAACAATTCTTTCTTTGACTCAGGTCAGTTAAGATCATTTTCATTTTGTGATGAAGATGACTTTTGAGATGTAAGTGTTCAGCCAAGGACCTCGGTTCCTACTACATATGCAGATAGACTTGTAATTGGGTTCTGGGAAATCAGGGATGCCATGTGTCACCTCTGGCTTGATGCTACTCAACATCTCCCTTTATGTTTTACTCCTTCAATTCCCCATCTGCCTACCAGGTGGAAGTCACTAATAAATTCACCTTCAGAAGCAACCTTCTTAGATGATGGACCCTACAAATGTCTCAGTTTCTAAATGAGTGTATAAAGCATGTATTGTTACCATCATTGCAATAGTAATTCACAGGGGAAAGAAATAAAATTCTATTTCTTAGAATATAAGATTCTGTATCTTAGTCTCAACCTGGTGTTGGTAAATAGTCAATTGACTGTCAAAATGTGTCATCAAATTTCTAGATGCTGGCTTTAAGTTCAGGTACAACACTAAAATAATCATGTCTGGTGGAGACTTTGAGAAGGGAGACAAATGGTAGATCCACTGTGTGCAATAAAATTCACATATTCTGAGAGGGGGTGGCCAGTGTTTCTTTGAGGATGAACCCAGAGTGTGAACAAGTCTGGGTCCAGCAGATTCTATCAACTAACTATACAATGTAACATTGACTTCAATAGCATCTGAACACAGGCACAGTCTTGTGCCACTTCTGATGCTTTCTGCCTCAGGGTTCATTACTTAATCAGGTCTTCTCAAGACCATACAAAATCTTTTAGTGGGAGTGGATCACCAGACCATTACTGAAGTCAGTGATACATCCCTTGGAATTTGCTGGTGATGTTCAGAAAGAACGATTTTCATTGTTTTAAGGTTACTAAACTGAAGAATATAGACTGAGATCAGCTTATTTTTTATCTTTCTAATATATTCAGCTGCTTGCCCAGAGATGAAATCAGTGCATAGGAAATCAGGGCTGAAATGAAGAGAGATACCCCTTACTAGAACAGATTTTTCAGGCATGAAAAGCATTTTTCCCTTTAGAGAAGTTTGAGTTATTTCTGTCGCACACAACATAGAGAATCCTAGGGAATGTAATCTTCTGTGTTATGTTTATTCACTTTCCCTTAAAATACAATTTATTTCCTTCTAACCTGTCAGAATTATGACATAGCAAAGAAAAGATCAGGTACTTTTATTCTTTGCTTTATATTAAATAGTTATATGTTCCTGTACAAGTTGCCTAATGTGGCTGAGGCCAACCATCCCATGATGAACATAATGATAAAATACAATTGTATACACTATTATTGGGGTAAAGAAATGAGATAGGTGGATTCAAATATGGGAGAGTGTTTTAGTGTCATAACACAGATATCCCTCAAATAATGTATAAAATAAATTTTAAACATATATGCATGCACAAAATCTCATTTAGAAAGAATTGGGGACTGGCGTTATAATAAACTGTTTTAGAAGTATTAGGGTAAAATTCCCTTGACTTGGANAGGAAGGGGTGACGTGCCCACATTTTGATCTTCCTTCTTCTTGGGTATCATGTGTTTAGTAAATTGTATCTTGGGTAGTCTAGGTTTCTGGGCTAATATCCACATATCAGTGAGTACATGTTATGTGAGTTCTTTTGTGAATGGGTTATTTCACTCAGGATGATGGCCTCCAGATCCATCCATTTGCCTAGGAATTTCTAAATGAGTGTATAAAGCATGTATTGTTACCATCATTGCAATAGTAATTCACAGGGGAAAGAAATAAAATTCTATTTCTTAGAATATAAGATTCTGTATCTTAGTCTCAACCTGGTGTTGGTAAATAGTCAATTGACTGTCAAAATGTGTCATCAAATTTCTAGATGCTGGCTTTAAGTTCAGGTACAACACTAAAATAATCATGTCTGGTGGAGACTTTGAGAAGGGAGACAAATGGTAGATCCACTGTGTGCAATAAAATTCACATATTCTGAGAGGGGGTGGCCAGTGTTTCTTTGAGGATGAACCCAGAGTGTGAACAAGTCTGGGTCCAGCAGATTCTATCAACTAACTATACAATGTAACATTGACTTCAATAGCATCTGAACACAGGCACAGTCTTGTGCCACTTCTGATGCTTTCTGCCTCAGGGTTCATTACTTAATCAGGTCTTCTCAAGACCATACAAAATCTTTTAGTGGGAGTGGATCACCAGACCATTACTGAAGTCAGTGACACATCCCTTGGAATTTGCTGGTGATGTTCAGAAAGAACGATTTTCATTGTTTTAAGGTTACTAAACTGAAGAATATAGACTGAGATCAGCTTATTTTTTATCTTTCTAATATATTCAGCTGCTTGCCCAGAGATGAAATCAGTGCATAGGAAATCAGGGCTGAAATGAAGAGAGATACCCCTTACTAGAACAGATTTTTCAGGCATGAAAAGCATTTTTCCCTTTAGAGAAGTTTGAGTTATTTCTGTCGCACACAACATAGAGAATCCTAGGGAATGTAATCTTCTGTGTTATGTTTATTCACTTTCCCTTAAAATACAATTTATTTCCTTCTAACCTGTCAGAATTATGACATAGCAAAGAAAAGATCAGGTACTTTTATTCTTTGCTTTATATTAAATAGTTATATGTTCCTGTACAAGTTGCCTAATGTGGCTGAGGCCAACCATCCCATGATGAACATAATGATAAAATACAATTGTATACACTACTATTGGGGTAAAGAAATGAGATAGGTGGATTCAAATATGGGAGAGTGTTTTAGTGTCATAACACAGATATCCCTCAAATAATGTATAAAATAAATTTTAAACATATATGCATGCACAAAATCTCATTTAGAAAGAATTGGGGACTGGCGTTATAATAAACTGTTTTAGAAGTATTAGGGTAAAATTCCCTTGACTTGGANTATTGGGGTAAAGAAATGAGATAGGTGGATTCAAATATGGGAGAGTGTTTTAGTGTCATAACACAGATATCCCTCAAATAATGTATAAAATAAATTTTAAACATATATGCATGCACAAAATCTCATTTAGAAAGAATTGGGGACTGGCGTTATAATAAACTGTTTTAGAAGTATTAGGGTAAAATTCCCTTGACTTGGAACTACTACTGTACTCATCCTGGAAAAATCAAAGACACTTTGAAGAGAAGCCGAGATATAATATGATCATATAAACTATATGAAAAAATTTAAAAATTAAAAAATCACAAAAAAAGAAATACTTGTAACCCATCCTCTGGCTATGAAAGTTAAAAAACAAAACAAAACAAAAAACAAAACAAACAAACAAAAAAAGTGGTCCTGAGTGAATTGAATTCTCCAGAAATGTCATATAGGAGGAGGACAAAACTTTAAGACCTCCTGTCACCCAGACAAGGTTTTTTTTTTTTTTTTTTTTTTCCTTCCCAGAAATAGATTTCATAGTTTTACAACGTGTCTCATCACGTGACACTGGAGCCAAGACAATGGTCAGTGAGCGATGAACCAGAACACACCCTGATCAAGAATGCTTAGATAAGCATACCTCTTAACCTCAAATTAAACCAAAACCTCATGTCAGTACTCTACAAATGGATTCATGGGCTCATTAGGTCTCTTTATTTGTGCCTCTTTCAAGTAATATTATCAGTTTAAATAAATATCCGTAGTATTATTTCTCCTTCTTTGTGTTATTACATAACTCTAATTGATATGTAGGGAGAGAGTGGCTAAGTCTGGCTTGTAAACCTACTACTATCCAGGATTTGATCCTTAAAACTGAATATTGGGATGCGAACTAACCTCATAGGAGAGAAGACTTTCTGAATGGCTAAGGTAACCATGAGTTCTTTCCATTGAAACTATGCCTAAGACAAGCAATGCATACATAAAGAATGAAAGGGAGCAAGGGTTTGTCAGAGAAGCAGAAAGTGAATGAAATGTGACTCTAAGCAGATACCCTGCGGGTAGAGGATTGTTCTTCAGAACTATCAAACACCCAAAGAAACATGTATGTTTGCATAAGATTCAAGCTGCCCTGTATGGTTATTTAATAATCTCTATGGTGATATTAACAAATTAACTTCTCTCAGTGCTGAAGTACCTTTGGGGTACTCAGGAAGAAAACCCAAATGTTTTCTGAGATAACATTTCAAAAGTCAAAGATATTCCAACCAATACCTATGGTGAAAATATTCCTTGTGATAATATTTGCTGAAGTATTAACATTTGGACACCAGCTTTCTTCTATTATAGGCAAGATAGATGTTAATTAGGAGAATGAAGAGAGCATTAATATGGATATAGTTGACCCTTATATATTATAAAATGAATAATTCACCAGAATAATAATATAATCCTGGAATGATATATACTTAATGTAACTTTTATAAATCAAAGCAAAGGTGCCAATTGTTTAACTAATGGAATTATTTAACTCAAGAGGAGATGTCAACACATATTTGGAAGAGATTATAAATTAAGCAGAAATAAACCAGGGATATAAAATGTAGATTAGTACATGTATTCTGTAAGATGTCAGACAGTAGATATTTTAGGATTTGCAGATGGCATGCAGTCTATACTTTTCACTTTCTAACCCATTGTACATAATACATTGTGCTATTTTCATGTAATTATGGATACAGGTTGTTATATATTATTTTTAATTAATATATACTCAAATTTAATAAGCAAATTCTTATAAATATGTAAAGGCCATTATTTATATATATTCTCTGATAATTTAATATTTGTTTATGTTTTGAACATACACACATATTACCCTCTCTTATCATCCTGTCTCCTGCTGAGACTCATCTTTTCAGTAAGACAAACTTTTGCTTTTTATGTCTATGTTTTTGTTCCTGTTGGTTTTGTTCTTTTTTTTCCAATTTTTTTTTATTAGATATTCTCTTAATTTACATTTCAAATACTATCCTGAGAGTCCCCTCCCCCCTCCCTGCTCCCCTGTCCACCCACTCCCACTTCTTGGCCCTGGCGTTCCCCTGTATTGGGGCATATAAAGATTGCAGTACCAAGGGGCCTCTCTTCCCAATGATGACCGACTAGGCCATCTTCTGCTACAAATGGAGCTAGAGACACGAGTTCTGGTTTTTGTTGTTTGGTGACTTATTGAATTTAACCAGGGGCATGGGTGGGAGATTATTTACTAAAGCTTGAAAGGCTACCAGGAGCTGCACCAATAGACTAAGTGGCATCTGGTATACACGGATTCTCGATGCCATTCCCTTTTTAAATTGAAAGGTATTTTTTTCATAAATTACATATTCAGATGATTTCTTCTCTCCCAGTTCCTCTCAGATCCTCCCCACCTCCCTACCCACTAAACCCTATGTCCCTCCTCTTCTGTCTTTCTTTCCTTTTCTATCTCTCTGTCTTTGCCTCTCTTTGCATGTGTCTCTCTGCATCTGTCTCTCTCCCTCTCTCTCTCTTTCTCTCTCAAGACATACACAAAACACATACAAACCACCCTCTACAAAGAGAAATCAAAATAAACAAGCAAATAACCAATAGGACAAAAAAAAAGCCCAAACAAAGAAAAATGATAGAAAAACAGTCTTTAAAAATATCATTGAGTTTTCTTAGTATTGGCCAACTCCACTTGGGAAGGAGTCCTGCCCTGGAGTGCGGTTGATATACCCAGTGAGACTTCACTGGAGAATGTGAATTTTCCCTTTGCTGGTGTGCGTCAGTTGAAGATAGATCCTTGGATAGGAGTGGTAGCTGTGTCCTTCGGTGTCTCGGTGCTGGAACCCTGTCTATCTTGAAACTGTGTAGGACTTGTATGTGCTGCCCTGGTTTCTGTGAGTTCATATGTCTTTCAGTCATGCTATTCTTAACTCAAAACTCACAAGTACACAAAGCAAACCAAGCTATAGATGAATTTTTCAGTGGATTGTATTTGAATAAACTCATATAGTAGAACAAAACATAAATGATAAGATTTATCTAATCATTGTTATTAAATCCTACACTGGACAAGTGTAAAATATATATGATGTTTTATGCTAGTGGAAAAATCTATAAAAATAGACTATATGTCCTAGTATATGACACTACATATTATATGATATTATATTAATTATATTAGTATATCAGTAATTGTCTCTGATAATATGAGAGCCAATATCATCAAAGCTTAAACAGATGAATCAGTCAGTGACTATCTGCTACACAGACACAAAGCTCTAAGGTCTTATTTCCAGAATTCAAATAAGACAGTCAAAATGGAGAGGTGTCTATCAGCAACCCAGTGCTGAGGAAATAGGAAAGAAAATGTGAAGATTCCCTAGGGCTCATAAGCCTGCAAGCCTAACCTACTTGGTGAGTTTCACACTTTGGAGAACTTCAACTGTACCTCATGAATAATGCCTGAAATTGGTGTCTTTCCCCTACACACACATGCATACATATGAATGTTGTATACCTGGGCATATATGTGCACACATGCAAATGCACACATGTATACATACACACAAAAAATACTTGCTGAGTGCTATCAAACAACAAAATTAGAGATTCATGTAAAAAAAAAACAAAACACAGTCATTTAAACACACAGAAATTTAGAAGAGTGACACTCTGAAAATTAGGAGTGAAAAAGAAGACAAAATAGAAAATTCACAACATTCTGAATTGAATTGACATGCAAATATTACTTTTAAGGTATAAATGTGAGTTTGAAGAGCATGCATTGGAATTAATGCAACAATAAAGTGAAGAAATTAATTAATCATATTGATAATAGACAATTGGTTATGGTAAGAGGTTTTTCTCTACTGTGTAGAAAATACTCAACCAGGCTCATCTTGATATTCCTTCCTTGGCATAATGTGTAGCTTCTTAACAGAGAGACATTGAATGCTTAACTATAATTCAGGTGAGATTGAGCCTTGCCAAGAGTCATAGTAAAATTAAACAAGTCTCAGAGTCAACTTTTCTCCAAATGGGACACATTTCACAATGTAAATTTATTGAGTATTGGCAGTTTGATATTTAAATGCCAGTACAAATTCATGAAACAACTTTGTATACTCTGTCTATAAAATGGAAAAATGTACAATCACCAATAAAATATAAGAAAGTACACTAGAAAGGAAACTTGCAAGTGGTTATATAAGACATAAATCAAAAAGAAAAAGAAAAAAAGAAAGAAAACAAAATTCATCAAAACTTGGTAACAGTCCTAAACTGATGACACATTAAGCATTAATTAAAACACAAGTTAATTTAATTAGTTAAATTAAAGTTTGATGTATTTAACTAACCTCCAGAAGAGGAAACTGCTTAGAATACTATAGAGGTACATAATACTATTCACATAACTATTTGATTGTAAAAATCAGTATGATGCTATGCTGATAGTATATTTATTTGTGGCTTATAAAGAAGTAATGAAGGTGGTATGCATACACATATGTACATATTATTTAAATCATGATGTAATCATTTGATCATTTTGTTTCTACAAAATTTAAGAGTCTAGAATCCATATTATTTCTAAGTTCCCAGCATAATGTTCTAGTCAGAGTGATTATGATACTGTCTAATAACTAACTATATGGTTTGTAGTATGCACCAAATACAGCCCCATTTGATATTATCCCTGCTCCATAATAATATATTAACACATACTCAATTATAATATAATCATTATAAATATAAATATATTATTACTATTAATTACTAGGTATTATTACTGTTGTTGTTGTTATTATTATTTTGAATGAGGCTAAGAGAAGTTAAGAATTGTCCAGGGTTGCCATTTCTACTTCCTTAAGTGCTAAAGCATGTTTGTTCACTCTTAATTCTCATTCTTTTCTGGTAATAAACTGAACCATACTTTAGAATCTACAATTGTGTTTCAAATTATCCCAAGATATTTGGGAAACAAGGAGTAATCAGTAACATTTTTCTTTTTTTTTTTTTTTCTTTTTTTTCTTAGATATTTTCTTCATTTACATTTCAAATGTTATCCCGAAAGTGAAAGTTCCCTATGCCCTCTCCCTGCCCTGCTCCCCTACCCACTCACTCCCACTTCTTGGCCCTGGCATTCCCCTATATTGGGGCATATAAAGTTTGTAATACCAAGGGGCCTCTCCTCCCAATGATGGCTGACTAGGCCATCTTCTGCTACATATGCAGCTAGAGACACGAGCACTGGGGGTATTCATATTGTTGTTCCTCTTTTAGGGTTGTAGACCCCTTCAGCTCCTTAGGTACTTTCTCTAGCTTCTCCATTGGGGGCCCTGTGTTCCATCATATAGATGACTGTGAGCATCCACTTCTGTATTTTCCAGGCACTGGCATAGCCTCATATGAGACAGCTGTATCAGGGTCCATTCAGCAAAATCTTGCTGGCATATGCAATAGTGTCTGGGTTTGGTGACTGATTATGGGATGAATCCCTGGGTGGGGTAGTCTTTGGATAGTCCATCCTTTCATCTTAGCTCTAAACTTTGTCTGTGTAACTCCTTTCATGGGTTTTTTGATCCCTATTCTAAGGAGGAATGAAGTATCCACACACTGGTTTTCCTTCTTCCTGATTTGCTTGTGTTTTGCAAATTGTATCTTGGGCACTCTAAAATTCTGTGCTAATATCTGCTTATCAGTGAGTGCATATCTATTGACTTCTTTTGTGATTGGGCTGGACATAGTACTACCGAAGGATCCAGCAATACCTCTCCTGGGCATATATCCAGAAGATGTTCCAACTGGTAATAAGGACACATGCTCCATTATGTTCATAGCAGCCTTATTTATAATAGCCAGAAGCTGGAAAGAACCCAGATGTCCCTCAATGGAGGAATGGATACAGAACATGTGGTACATTTATACCATGGAGTACTACTATGCTATGAAAAATATTTTTCATTTGCAGGGAAATAACTGACATTAAGAAATCTAATCCCTAATCTAAACTGGGCAGTTTCAAACCTTGTGCATAGTTCAACTCTGCTTTTAGTTAGTTAACCAAAAGCATAGCTAACACTTTAAGTTAGAAATAGCCCTCTCTGTCATCGAAATTTATGAACTTATCTAGCATTTTTCAATAATGAATTTATCATTTTAAGAGTCTTTCGAACTGATTTGAACAGCTTGTGAGTAGAATATGCACCTCTTGTCCTTTTGATTTTCACTGATGGAAGGGGTCGTCCTAAGAATACTGTATAACCATGCCTTGGTGAGGATAGAAGAGAAAGATTAACTTGAGCTCACACAGCAGCAGAAACTCTACAACATAACAGAAGCAGGATGAGCAATGACTCATCAAGAGGAGCTATAGTGTCAGGATTCCCATATGATCCCCTGATGCTCAAACATTACTTGCTTAGTGTAAAGACTAAGGCCATCCTTGGAGTCCAAACTCTAGATGATCTGTGAAATGCCAGATCTTCCCATATTATATTTTATATCAAAACACCACAAGTTGTTGGCCTGAAGGTGAGGGTGGATGAGGTGAAAAAGGTGGCATGCTAAATATAGTGACTCAGGTTCAGTCCTTTTGGAGCATGAATGCCATCCTTCAGGACATACCCTGTGCTGTGAATAAAAGTCTGTTACACTGTGCCCCCAGTGAGAAGAACACATGCTTCAATGATAGAGGGGTCAATGTAGCACTCACAGTGACTCATGAAGGAAAGCTGTGCTTCCAGACTCTGCAAATAATCGGATTCTCAGGGTCAGCTATACTAACCTGCAAACATGTATGAAAAAGAACACCTGAACAGAGAAGAAGTGAACTTTCTGGACATAGATAAGTAATAACTTAATATATTCAAAATGGAGCTTGCTGTGTATCTGCAGGGAACTTAATATGCAAATAAAAGTCTCAATATGCAAATATGCATACTTATTGTCCAAATGTAATCTATATAATTTTTACATGATTAACTTGTTTAATAGCATTTTATTTCACAAAATAGTATATTCATTTTCAAGAATGATTAAATATTTTACAATATGGTTAGAGCTGTATTAGATTCTAGAATCTAACACTATAATAGGATTATAGTATAATATATATCCCAATTTGTGATGTTCATTTTTTCTATATGGAACAGGTTAAAATTCCTTCAATAAGACAAAATACAGAAATTCCTCAGAAGAATTTTGAGAGCTCATTAATTTAAAATTCTATGATTATCAAAGTTATTGGATAATAACAAAACAGTGTTATAACTAACAATAAATGTCTTACAGTTAATTATTAATATTTTCTCAGAAAAATCCATAACTTGTAAATGAAAGTATCTCCTGATATTCTTGAGTTTACTCCTTTTCGTCTCAAGAGACTCTTTCTCCAGGTCAAACTGATAGGAACAGATGGGCCTTTTCAGAACCAATCTTGCATGGCCAGTGTCCCTGTCTTAATTATTGAGTATAAAAACAACTGCATGACATGAAATATAGCAAAATTTATATATTTCTGCCTCTAATTCATGATTGAAATAAATTATACTTATTTCTAATTGGCTGCACTAGGCACCATACTGTACTGTGATTAGAATGACAATGTATTTATAACATAATCCTGGAATTCTAAAAACATCAGGGAGGTTGACAGTGACACCATCCAGAATGTCATGTCTCCCAATCTGAAGGAAGAGTTTTGGGATATTATTTTTCAAATGGGTAATGTGTGGCTTCTCATGGTTTCATTTCTATTCATTTTTACCTTTGCATCTCTGACCTCACACGCATAAATATTATGCTATGTCAGTGACCTTGAACATAGCATGACAGATTCTCTTGCCCATCTCCAACAAACACAGACAGCCTCTTTCAATAGAGTAATAAGATAAGAAGGAAACACTTCTTTTGAAAGCTTATCAGCCCATTTCGATTCTTTAGTGGCACTCTCTTAAAGTGATTAAACAGGTAGATGTCCTACCTGAGAAGATGGTGGTGGTTGAAAATTATGGACAACCTTATGACAGAGTGTTTACCCTGGCTCTTCCATGACACTGTAATGAGTCACAGTCTGGTTGGTTATTTCATTACAATGCTGAATGTCTGGTTCACATAGGTCACCTTACTGTATGTCCTTAGATGGTAGGAGAGGAAAAGCATTACTCTCAAGCTTTTTTGTGGGGTTACTAACACCATCATAAGGACCCACCCTCATGACATAATCAATTTGGGAAGGCCACATCTCCTTACCCCAACACTTTGGGAGGCAGGATTTCATAAGATAAATTTTAGAAGAAAATAAAATAGTAAGACCATGAGGGTTCTGAGTACCCCATGATCTCAAAAGGTATTAGTGAAAATATTAACGAATCTATTGATGATAACATAAATTTGAATAATCATTAGCCTTCTTTCAACATATAGAAAAGGAACCAATTTGTATCTTTCAGAGTCGCAGTGATGGTTACATGATAAGTTATGTAAGTTGCTTGTGTATATGACAGTTTCGGTATTAATTTTATGGCAAATTTTAAATTAGTAAGTTCTGCCATGCCTTTAGAACCAAATAAAGCCCTTTAAAGTATTTCTTAATTATTGAATACATAATTTAAAGGATAGTGAAATCTTCTTCTGACTTACTCCATATCATATAATGGGAAAATGGCTGAAAACTGGCCATTGTCTTCTAAGTCTAGAAATTATACCTGAGATCCTACAAGAACAACATGCAGCAAGGTAGAATTGTGCTCTTCTGTGTAACTTGAAGAAAAGCACAAATATGTCAGCAGCCATGTGTACCTCCCTTTGGTTGATTTTTACTTAAATTTTTAAGTGTGCTTGGGGAGATAATACAGTCACTCCAGTGCTTGCACCAACAGCAGAGTCTCTGTTCAATTCCCCAAACACATGCTAAAAATGAAAAATAAAGAAAACTCATGTGTGGCATCCATAATTCCAGTGCTGGGAAGGCTGAGAGAGGCAGATCCCTAGGGTTTACTGGCTGTCCATCCTACCTAAATATGTCAAGCTCTAGGCTAATGAGAGACCCTGCTCCCCCCCACACACAAATTAAATTAGATTAAAAATCCATTAAAGTAATAAAGGTAGC
The DNA here is from genome assembly GCA_902729485.2 of Mus minutoides. NCBI lineage: Eukaryota > Metazoa > Chordata > Mammalia > Rodentia > Muridae > Mus > Mus minutoides. The sequence continues at coordinate 1,196,418 of LR749946.1, forward strand.
CAGTAACTGAGGAACAAACATCTGAGCTTATCTATTCTGTTTAATACAATGTACAACAAATTTATGATTTCATCATATATTCAGCTAGCATTTATTTTTCCCAATTTTTATTAGATATTTTCTTCATTTACATTTCAAATATTATCCCCAAAGTCCCCTCTATCCTCCTCCATCGCCCACCCTGCTCCCCTACCCACCCACTCCCACATCTTGGCCCTGGCATTCCCTGTACTGGGGCACATAAAGTTTGCATGACCAAGGGGCCTCTCTTCCCAATGATGGCCAACTAGGCCATCTTCTGCTACATATGTAGCGAGAGACATGAGCTCTGGGGATACTAGTTAGTTCATATTGTTCTTCTACCTGTAGGGTTGGAGACCCCTTCAGCTCCTTGGGTACTTTCTCTAGCTCCTCCCTTGGGAACCCTGTGTTCCATCTAATAGCTGATCTAATAGCATCCACTTCTGTGTTTGCTAGGCACTGGTATAGCTTCACACGAGACAGCTATATCAGGGCCCTTTCAGCAATATCTTGCTGGCATATGCAATAGTGTCTGCATTAGGTGGCTGATTGTGGGATGGATCCCTGGCTGCAGCAGTCACTGGTTGGTCCATCCTTTTGTTTCAGCTCCACACTTGATCTCTGTAACTCCTTCAATGTGTGCTTTGTTCCTAATTCTAAGAAGGAGTGAAGTGTCCACACTTTGACCTTCATTCTTCTTGAGTTTCATGTGTTTAGCCAATTGTATCTTGGGTAATCTAGGTTTCTGGGCTAATATCCACTTATCAGTGAGTATATGTTATGTGAGTTCTTTTGTGATTGAGTTACCTGACTCAGGATGATACCCTCCAGATCCATCCATTTGCCTAGAAATTTCATAAATTCATTGTTTTTAATAGCTGTGTCGTACTCCATTGTGTCAATGTACCATATTTTCTGTATCCATTCTTCTGTGGAGGGACACCTGGATTCTTTCCAGATTCTGGCTATTATAAATAAGGCTGCTATGAACATAGTGGAGTATGTGTCCTTACTACCAGTTGGAACATCTTCTGGATATATGCCCAGGAGAGGTATTGCAGGATCCTCTGGTAGTACTATGTCCAATTTTCTGAGGAACCGACAGACTGATTTCCAGATTGGTTGTACAAGCTTGCAATCCCACCAACAATGGAGTAATGTTCCTCTTTCTCCACATCTGCTTTCACCTGAATTTTTGATCTTAGCCATTCTCACTGGTGTGAGGTGGAATCTCAGGGTTGTTTTGATTTGCATTTCCCTGATGATTAAGGAAGTTGAACATTTTTTCATGTGCTTCTCAGACATTCGGTATTCCTCAGTTGAGAATTCTTTGTTTAGCTCTGTGCCCCATTTTTAATGGGGTTATTTGATTTTCTATTGTCCACCTTCTTGAGTTCTTTATATATATATTGGATATTAGTTTCCTATCTGATTTAGGATTGGTAAAGATACTTTCCCAATCTATTGGTGGCCTTTTAGTCTTATTGACAGTATCTTTGCAACTTTATGAGGTCCCATTTGTCAATTCTTGATCTTACAGAACAAGCCATTGCTGGTCTATTAAGGAATTTTCCCCCAGTGCCCATATCTTCGAGTCTTTTTCCCACTTTCTCCTCTATAAGTTTCAGTGTCTCTGGTTTTATGTGGAGTTCCTTAAACCACTTAGACTTGACCTTAGTACAAGGAGATATGAATTGATCAATTCCCATTCTTCTACATGATAACCGCCAGTCGTGCCATCGGCTAGCATTTATTAAGACACTTCCACACCCTCTTAAGCACATTTGAATAGTATCTCATCTTTAAAGTTTCCTAGAATATTTTCTGGTTGTGTTTATCTTTAGAGGCTTCATTAGAGCTAAATGCAAATCTATTACAGAAGATAATATGTAGATCAAAAGAATTAGTGTGTCTCACCTGCTTCTTCACTCTTCCCTACTATGCCCATCTATTCGCCCTTCAAGTGATGGAGGCAAATCTGTACAATTCCAACACTAAGGTTATATTCATTTGTGTCGCAAATTGCTTGTTCGTGTCATTGAATAGAATGCTTGCATCCATGGTAAATTTTCTCCAAAATAAACAACTTAAAAATTTAACTGAAGGCACCCTGTATGAATGAACCAGAATTTGGAAACAGCCTTCCTAATATTTTAATAATGTTTTAATTGGTAATTAATTTAAAAACCCATAAAAAAATGACAGGCATCCAGCAAGCATGACTCCCTTAGAGTGGAGGAGCATTGCAGTGACCTCTGTGAAGTGCCATGTGGCGGTAGTAGGAGGAGTTTAATCTCCCTCGCTGGGCTTTCAAGGAAAAAATGTCATTTTTCTGGGTGACTTTTGTACCCCATAACTAATGCACCTTTTCATTTGGTTGATTTCCTATCCGCTGCCTTGAAATATTTTTCCCTCCCACCTCATCTTCTTCCTACAGCCTTCCCATCCTGCCCAGCCCAACTACAACAGATAGAATATAAAGTCACATAGAATCACAAAATGAGTTCTTCCTTGGCTTCTGCTTTTCATTCAATCCATGTCTTCCCCATGGGAGTTAAATTGAAAGTATAGTAAAGTGAAATTATACTGTACAATTTCCTTTAATTTTTGGAAGAAAATATACATCTTTTATAAATATTCAGACATGCGTGAGTGAATAGGAGTAATTTCTAAATTATATACTAAATATGGATTTATGTATAAAATGCTGATGGAGTTATTTATTACAGAAAGGACCACCTTTCATGGTTAATATGTAAAATGTTCACTGAAAATAGGAGAATATAAACACTGTATGTGTGTGTGTGTGTGTGTGTGTGTGTGTGTGTGTGTGTGTGTGAATACGGATACATACATCATTTTATTAAATAACAAGATTGTTTTTATCATAGGCAGGAGCTAAGTGCTGGGACATAGAGATAAATTACAGTCTTACTTCAAGGGATGTCACTGGAGGAAGGGAGAAAGAAACGCAAAAAAAATGTATATGCCACTTCTAATGTTATCTCAAAACTCCAGAAAACACATCCAGATACAACTTTGGATTTCTCTTTGTTCAGGTACCAAATTTTCTAAGTCAGTTTAAACACAAAAACAAGTCCTTTCTCTTCATGGGTAATTAGTTTTTTTTTTTTCTTGAGCAAAATATGAGTGACATCATATGAGAGGTTTTGAAGGAAAGATTTAGGTTGCTCCAATAACATGTTCTAATATGAAAATCATTTGATGAGCTGTTTGCAATCACATAACAACAACAACAACAAAAAGGATGATCAAGATGTGTTTCCAAATGCAGTGGTGGAAATATCAGGTAGACAGTTTACCAGGAATTGTGGGAATCTCTGTTGTAAATTTCAGATGCCATCTGATGACATTTTTAGCTTTGCTGCTGCTGGAAGCTGATACTCTGTTAAGACATGTTAAAATGCTTTACCTGATTATCACAAGGACATTAGGGCAGACTAGTATAGGCAATCAATGCCTATTCAGGTTGAAACTACTTTGGCAATGGGTCTACAGCTTTTGAGTCTACACAATCTCAAACTCTACTCAGTCACCCTAATAGATACTTTAATACAGGTGTAGCTTTTATTCTGAAGAGTATAGTTCACAATTTTCTCAGTGGAGTGGAGCCACCATATTATAGGCAGATACTGAAGTGCACTGTTTAGTTTCTGGAATTTAACAGTTCTTGTGCTCCAAAACATATATTTTGAAAGCCACATGATGATGATAATAACAGAAGATGGGGTAGATTATTAAAGTAGAAGCACACTTTGGAGGGTACAAGTGACCACAGATAGAGAAGTGTCAAAGGCTGAATGTTACCTGCATATAACATGCATGCTTTGGCACTTGCTCTCTTACACGTCCACCTATGTGTGAGGGTTTCCAGTCTGTTTTTTCATATGTGTATTGAAAATTTTGATCTCATTCTTCTGCCTACCATCATCATGACAATTACAGAAAGGAAGGTCAGAACAAAAATCCTTTCTTTTTTACTTTTGATGGCCATAGATTGATTTGTGTTTAATATTGGCACTATTCTTGTTCCATAGTTTTATAAAATTATTTATTGATATTTGACCACTTATTTGAATTGCCCTTGTGTTCTTTGCAGCTGCAAATGTCCTAGCCTCAACTAGGAGTAGCAACAAATAGAATGAAGGGTTTATAAAAATGTATGGCATCCTTTTATTACATATGTTTTCTAGATTTTTTTTTTTTACAGATAGGAATTTTTCTTTATAGTTTATATGTTGCGGGTGTATTCTTTCTTCTACTTACATCCCAACTACAGTTTCAATCCCTCCTCTCTTTCTAGTACCCCTCCAACATCCCTTGCATGGCCACCACCATCTACTCCTCATGTGTGTTTCTCTTCAGAAAAGTGCAGGGTTCCCATGGATATCTATCTACCATGGCATATTACCTTGTAGTAAGACTACACATCTCCCCTCATATTGAAACTGAGCAAAGGGACCCTAAAGCAGACAAAAGAATCATAGATTGTCCCTGCTTACATTCTTAGGAGTCTCACAGGAAGACCAAGCTATACAACTATAACATATATGCAGAGGGACTGAGTCAGTCCCCTGAAGGCTTACTGGTTATTAGTTTAGGCTCTGTGAACTCCTATTAGTCCAAGTTTGTTGATTCAGTTGATAGTTTTGTGAAGCCCTTGGCCCCTTGGGCTCCTACAATCCTTCCTCTCCTCTTCATCAGATTTCCTGAGCTCCATATAATGAGTGGCTGTAGGTTTCTGCATCTGTTTCCATCAGTTGCTCCTTGAAGCCACTCTGATAACAATTGGGCTAGACAATCTAAATAATCTATGAGCAAAATTTTTTTTCTCTTTTTTTAGACATGGTTTCTCTGTGTAGTCCTGACTGTCCTGGAACTCACTCTGTAGCCCAGGCTGGCCTTGAACTCAGAAATCTGCCTGCCTCTGCCTCCCAAGTGCTAGGATTAAACGCATGTGCCACCACTTCCCAGCTAACAAAAACTCTTAAAAGACATAATTTTCATGGGATGAAATTTCCTAAACAGAACTCTAAAGACTCAGGCTCTAAGATCAAGAATTGATAAATGGTACCTCACAAAACTGAAAAGCTTCTATAAAGCAGAGGACATAATGTATAGGACAAATCAGCAACCTACAGATTGGGATAAAAAATCTTTACTAACAGCACATCTCTTTGAGGGCTAATATCCAAAATATATAAAGAATTCAAGTAGCTACCCTCCCAAAAACCCAAACAACCCAAACAAAAGATAGGATATAGAACTAAAACAGAGAATTCACAAATGGAGGAATCTCAAATGACCAAGAAGTACTTAAAGAAATGTTCATAGTCCTTAATCATCAGGGAAATGCAAATCAAAATAACCTTGAGATTCCACCTTATACCAATCAGAATGGCCAAGATAAAAAACTCAGGTGACAGCACATGTTTGTGAGGATGTAGAGTAAGAGGAACACTCTTCCATTGCTGGAGGGATTGCAAACTAGTACAACCACTTGGGAAATCAATCAGTAGGTTCCTCAGAAAACTGGATATAGATCTACCTGAAGACCCAACTGTATCCCTCTCGGGCATATACCAAAAAGTTGCCCCACCATACTACAGGGCCAAGTGTTCCACTATGTTCATTGCTCCACTATGTTCATGGCAGCCTTTTCTGTGATTGCCAGAAGCTGGAAGCAACCTAGATGTCCCACAATGGAAGAATGGATACAGACAATGTGGTTCATTTACACCATGGAATACTATTCAGCTATTAAGAAAAAAGACATTTTGAGCTTTACAGTCAAATGGATGAAACTAGTAATTATCATCTTGAGTGAGGTAACTCAGATCCAAAAGGATATTCATGATATGTACTCACTAGTAAGTGGATATTGGCCAAAAAGGAACAGAATAGCATGATACAATCCATAGAACTCAATAAGGTTAACAAGCCAAATGGCCCAAGTGAGGATGCTTCAATACCATTGAGAGAGAGAAGAAATCCATAACAGGAGGCGGAGGGGGGGGCGGGGGGGGAGTAGAGTTCACCTCCAGTAAAAAGACAGGGCATCAAGTAGTTGGATAGGTTTGCCATCCCACAGTCAAAAACTCTGATCCAGAATTGCTCTTTTTCTAAAAGAACTACAGGGACAAAAACTGAGAAGAGACTGAGGGAAAGGTGGTACAATGACCAGCCCAACTTGGGATCCATCTCAAGAGGAAGCTCCAAGGCCTGACACCATTACTGATGTTTGGTGTGCTTACAAACAGGAGTCTAGCATGGCTGCCCTCTAAGAGACCCATAGGGAGCTGAATGAGAAAGATGCTAATACTTATACCCAACCACTGGACTGAAGTCAGGGACCCCTGTGGTTGAATTCGGGAAAGGCTGGAAGAAGCTGAGGAGGGTGACCAGCAGTCTCAACTAGCCTGGACCCCTGAGATCTCTCAGACACCAAGCTACCAACCAGGTAGCATACAAGAGAGAGTTTAGACACATATACAGCAGAGGTCTGCCTGGTCTGGCCTCAGTGGAAGAAGAGGTGCCAAGGCCTAGAGAGGCTTGATGACCTAGGGAGTGGGGAGGACTGGTGTGGAGTGGGTGGTGGAACATACTCTTTAAGACAGGGTGGAGGAGGAATGGGATGATGAACTGTGAGAGGGTGGATGGAGAGGGGAGGACAATGGCCAGACTGTAAACAACATAAAAGTAATGAGAGAGAGAGAGAGAGAGAGAGAGAGAGAGAGAGAGAGAGAGAGAGATTCTCAAAATAATAATGGAAAAGAATCAGATAACAAGCATTCTTTAAGAGAAGAGATGAAAAGCTATGACACACACACTATCTCAGAAGGGGCATTGTTTTGAAACCAGCTTCCTGTTTATAGAAAGCTTTGGCAAAGAAGAAAAAAGAAATTATTTTTTCAAAAGTTTTTGTTTTGGAGGGTTTTTTTTTTTTCTTTCACGTTTATAGACACACACTATTTTCAGTTTACACATTGCCTTAGGTGTAGGAAACCTTTAAGAAAATATAGGGTGTTTTTTTTGTTTGTTTGTTTGTTTTGTTTTAGGTATTTTGTTTTTAAAATATATAGAGAGTGGTTTGTTGGGAAGCTACTCTCAGGGGAGTTCCGTGACCTCAGGGAGGCCAGAGGAGTCACTATGGGAAGGGAGAGAGAAGAAAGTAGGAAGAGAAAGACAAAAAGAATGTCTTGCAGAGAAAGAAAAGAGAGACCAACAAAGTAGAGTTTTACAGTATACTGGATAAAGATCTTAAATGTGTTGTGGGAAGGGTGGGATACATGAAAATTTGGGGTAAATGGAAACGAATTGAGGTACTTGTCTGGGACATGTCACGTGCTTGTCAACAGCTTATGGAGGGTTGTTCTATAAAAGAGAAAATCCTTACTGGATTGGAGCTAATCCCTTAATCCCTTCCATTTGTACATCAATTTACAGTTCTCCAAGCACTTTTAAACCATTATCACATTTAATCTTCACAAATGCCAGCAAGAACACAGGACAGGGACTAATCGTTTCAATGTATAAAAACAGGCATATGGTTTGGCCAAGGTCACAAAACGAGAAAGAGTAGAACTAACTACGAGGCACTGAGTAGTTCTTTCTGTGTTAGTCATTTCTCTTATTGTATCGAGAAATAACTATTAATGTGGGCTATGAAAATACACGAATAAATGATAGCACTGCTGCTTTTTTCCAAGCTGTTGTTCCAGGTGAAAACTGCCCGTAAGATCCTGCCTGCTTTCCTAGGCTCAGCCACAGAACTCTCGTCTGAGACATAAGGACATCTATTAGTGATAACAACATATTTCTACTCTGCAAAGGGATAATAGTCTCATACAGAAATGTAATCAACAACCCACAGACACCAGCACACTGTTCATTTCAAGAGACATGTCTCAAAGCAAGCCTATGTCAATCAATCATGGCAGTATATCATAAACTTGCATGCTAGGACCAAGATTCTTTCTTATGCAGTGCTTCATGTTGCTGGAATGCAAGCTCTCTGGATACCTGCACTTTCAAATAAATAAATTAATAAAACTAATGAGCCACATCCTGCTGGATCTCAAAGTAGTAGCCTTTATCCTCTATCATAGAAACCACTTGAATCTCACTATAAAACTGAAACAGGGGGGCTGGTGAGATGGCTCAGCGGTTAAGAGCACTGACTGCTCTTCTGAAGGTCCTGAGTTCAAATCCCAGCAACCACATGGTGGCTCACAGCCATCTGTAACTAGATCTGATGCTCTCTTCTGTGTGTCTGAAGACAGCTACAGTGTACTTACATATAATAAATAAATAAATCTTTAAAAAAAAAAAAAAAAACTGAAACAGGCAGGGTGTCCAGTGCTAACTTTATGTCTAACTTTCCTTTCCACCAACCTCTCTCTTGAAATAAGTATCCATTTATTCAGCCAAGATAATTTTTATACCTGCTTGTCAACTCTGGTCTAGAGGCTCATGGCACCCACAGATATGCAATAAGGCATTGTTAGAAGTTGATAATACCATTTATGATGGTATTATACATCTAAGAAGATAGGGGAAGGATCCTAAAGGGGGCACCTCAGGAGAAATGTCACACTGGAAATGTGGCATTAAAGCCACATTAAAGCCAAGTAGTATCTGAAATTTGCGAGGTAACAAGGAGAAAGGGGACTATTCCACAGAAAAGTTAGCATGGAAAAAATTACAGAAGATAGAGAAAGTATACTCAGAGAAACAGAGCTTCTGCTAGAGATGTGTTGGTTGGTGGTTTGAATAAAAATAGCTCCCATAGGTTCATGTATGTGAACACTTAGTCATCAGGAAGTGTCAGTATTTAAGAGGTATTGGAAGGATTAGAAGGTGTGTCCTTGTTGGAGGAAGTATTGCTGGGGATGGGATTTGAAGTTCCAAATGTGTGCATACCAGTCTCAGTCTCTCTCTCTCTCTCTCTCTCTCTCTCTCTCTCTCTCTCTCTCTCTCTCTCTGCCTATGGATCAGAAGTAATTTCTCAGCTTTTGCTCCAGCGACTGCCTACATGCTGTCATAGTCACTACCATGATGATCATGTACTAAACCTCTCCTGTTGAACATCTGTATCTCAGAAGGGTAGGGTAACTATTAAGAAGAAACTCTGCTCCACTGTCTACTAGTATACAGCATGGTGGTTTGTGTGTGCCTCTTTAAACAAGAAACAGTTGTTTATTGATTCTGCACTGAGAGCCAGATATGGCTTAAGGATTTAGAAAGATTCCAAATAGGAAAAAAGAAAAAAAAAAAAAGCTAAAAGCTTCTTTTTGTGATGCACATAATACATTAGTGGAGGGGAGCTGGGTATGAACAAAAAGATTCTGTTCTTGCCAAGTTCAGTGAACAAAATTAAAACAAAACAAGGAGGCAGAAGGCGGTAGCATCGGAAGCACTGCTTAGGGAAAGGATTGCTGGGCATGGTGAATTGAGCTGAGAGGCACAGAAGCAGTCAGCCTTCTTCCTGAGAAGCCTATAGGAAAAGCATTAAGGCAGAGTGTGCAGCTGGTGTGGGCACTCAATGAGGGCCAAACCTGTTTGAATACAAGGATCCTTCAGCAAGCCAAGCATGGATGCTCATGCCTATAATCCCAGAACTTGGGAGGGAGAACAAAACAGAATGATTGTCATGAATTTGAGGCTAGCCTTGGCTACACAATTAAACCTTGTTTGAAGCAAAGAAACAAAACTCACATAGAAAACTGAACTGGATACCCATGCATAAACCAAATTTTATTTCTAACATTCTATTATTGAAGAACAAGGTCAGGAAAGAAAATTCAAGGAAAACATGACTAAACCTTATCAGAATACAAATTATGAAAAGCAAGAAGTGGAGGTTTTTTTGTTTTGCTTTGTTTTGTTTTTTGCCTAATACTCTTTCGAGTTAAATATTTAAAACCCAGCATTGTTTTCAAAACATTGTTACCAGGCTTCTGTCATTAACATAAACTTGGCAGGCCTTTGATGAAACACTGGAAAACTGGTTCCTTGTGGATAAGGACTGTATTTACCCATTCTTGTATCTTTAGATCCAAGATCATCAGTAAATGATTTTTTAATAAATGTACTAAAAAGTGGATTCAGTCCAAGAGTTAGAAGTAGAATCAGATATATAAACAGTAATAATTCAGTCTTTGGAAACAAATAATACCAAAATGGGATGAATTAAAATGCAGAAGGTTCACAACACATGCATGTTTTCAGGTGAGTATCTCAGTGAGGTCGGTGTGAGCCTGGGCCCAAGGATGCACCAGGCGGCAGTGAGGTCAAGGATGAAAACAATGCTTTTATGTGGGAAGGGTATCCATGCTTGGCTGTGAAATGAAGATGATGGTTATACTCCTACCCCTGGGCTCTTTGTGAAGTTTTAATGAGTTGGAATACAGGACACATTTTTTTTTTCCTAAGATAAAATGTGTGCATTGTTGTGGAGTCTCCTGCTCAGGGAGTTCATTAAATTGGAAAATACGACTCTGAATCTGAGCAGTGAGCAAAATGAGTCTTCCACACAGGGATCAAAAGATTACCTGAGCCCTATTACATTTTATCTATTGAAGCAAGACATCATGTAGCATTTATGAGTATTGCCTGAGAGAAATAAGAAAAACGCACTAATTGAATAAAAGCTGGGCATTTATTATTGTAAAATGCCACTCAAAGGATTTCGCAAACATGCTCATCTAATTAGCTATTATGGCCGGGTATCTATGGAAACAGCCCTAAGTCAGTACTCAAAATATACAATCATTTAACCCCTTAATATAAAATAAGAATGCAAAGAACAAATGTAAAACATTCCTATATATCGAAAAACATAGAAAATCAAAGGGAAAGCAAGAACTTAAAAAAAGAAAAATGATTGGAATGGATGAATCACTCCGTTTGGTACTTTTGAAGACTATCCCTGTTTTACTCGAGTTAGTAGTAGATTTGCTAAAATAATATGGCACATTGCTATTGAATATATGCTACTGGTAATATAAAAAGGCATTCAGATTTCCTGCCATTGTTGTGTGCTGTTCCTGAAACATAATAATAAGAATTCAATCTGTGCCCTTGAGGAACTCATAATGTAGCGATGAGAAGAAAAGCTTACAGGAAAGAGACACATGCCAGACATTCTGGGAACACAGAAAATGGCATAATGAATTCAGCGCTGAGGTGGGAATCTGTGAGAACATCCAGGAGAGATGATACAGTCAAAAGTCTGTTCAGGAAGGAAGAGTGTGCACTGTTGCAAGGAAGGGGTCCTGACCATGAGTCACAACACTCTGGGATCAGCTACAACAGTGGATTCACATAGTCTTCACAGGTGGTAAACAGAGTGCAAGTATACTGTTATGCAAGCCACTACTCATCCTGTGTTAGTTACCAATATTGTCATTGAAATTTTAAAATGGAGCAATGGGTTCTCAAAAGCATTAAATAACTTTCCCAAGATTGCCCTGCAAGTTCAGCATTTGAAATGGCTGCCTTTTTGCTGAGCCTGTGTCTGCAATCCAGTTAGGGACCGATCCTCACTTCATAGTAAGAGTCCTGGAGACTCAGAGCAGCTGAAATGAAGTGATTTATTTTACAAGCTTGCAAACTCAGGTGTCAGCTCAGAGAAATTATCTGCATTTTTGCACCAATTTTGTGCAAAAGAGTTATTTTTACATTATTATTAGCATTTCCCTATTCCCTGAATTTCTCATTGACTGAGTTCTTCAGGGAGATACATTATTTTCTACTTGACTTAAATGGACTCAGTGGGCTCAGTTACACAGCAGACTGTCTCTAAGTTTGTAACCCTAAGATCAACTAAAAAACATCCAGGCAAGCAAATTCCAGCTGTTAGCTACAGAAGGCAGAATTCTAGTGCTTCCTGCCTACCTTTCATTCATGACTGACCTCTAAATGCACTCACAATGAAAATGGAACATGGATGTTTATTTCAAATGGCTGCCTACTTTCCAAATCTGGGGTTTGTATCCTCTTTCCCATTTGGTGTCTCTCATTTTCCTGGATTCCACAAGGCTCTGTTTTATTCCTGCTTGGTCCCAAATTCAAGTCTTCACAGTATAAATTCGAGGAGCTCAGTCACTGAAGAATTTAGTGGAAAAACTTTGCTAAGAAAGACTTTCACTGATTCTCATTGGCACATGTGGCAACACTTAATCATTTACTCACATTGGGGTATCCATGAGCAGAGTAAACACTTTGATTTATGATCAAATGACTATCACAATGAATGAGGCTAGAGCGGCATCAGTGGATACAGAAAAGTGCTCACAACTGCCTAAATGTCTTCCCAGTACTAATTCATAAGAGTTGAACCCCTGTTCTATGAGTAATGCCCTTTCCAACATTTGTTAGAGTCAAATACTGAGAGCCAAATTGCCTAATATTCCCTGGGATCTGAGAAGGACTCACAAGGCCCAATCACTCTCAGAAGAGCTATAGGTAAAAGCTACATGAGGAAAAGGAGTCATTTTCCTCAATAGTATAACCACTGGTACACTCCTTAATTCAAGCAAATATCCCCACCATGCTCATGAGGACAGCTGTGATTAAATACAATGAATCTAGAAGGGGGGAAAGGCATGGAAGAAGCAGAGAAATTGGGAGCTGAGTTAGTTAGGAAGGGGAGGAGATAAGAGAGAATAATGAAAGAACTTTGATCAAAGAATAGTATATATGTGGAAAAAAATTATACAAAAATAAAAATTGTTTAAGGCTGATTTAACAAATCCCTTCCAGGCAAGTGCTTTTGAGTAGTTATTCTTGAGGCCACTGTTTAACCTAAAAATTTCCTAAGATTGTGAGTTTCCTGCGTATGTGACCATCCTGGTGGTTACATTGCTATCTGGGAGGTGATCCTTGGTAATGGAGAAGTCATGTGTAATATTGTTCTGGTTGTAAGTGCTTACTGTACTTCAAATGGATAATTATGACATGAATGTGTCTAAAGGACAAACACACACATCTGTTGATAGATGTACATCATTACTCATTGACATATATTTTACAATATTCCAAATTCATCTTAAAATGTGGATATGGGCATTTGAATTTTTATATATAGTCAAAAAGAAGCTGTCTTAGAAATGAGCACAATTAAAACTGAAATGTAATAAGAATTTGAAAACCAGAAACAAACTATTTAGCATTCATGAAACATTCACCAGCTATAGTTGTGATATTAGGTCAAAGGGTGTCTCTGAATTCCTTTTTTTTTTTTTTTTTTTTTGGTTTTTCGAGACAGGGTTTCTCTGTAGAGCCCTGGCTGTCCTGGAACTCACTCTGTACTGGCCTCGAACTCAGAAATCCACCTGCCTCTGCCTCCCGAGTGCTAGGATTAAAGGCGTATGCCACCACTGCCTGGCCTGAATTCCATTTTTTATGATACGAATTCTACCTACACATAAAGAGAGCAAAGGCTATTATGGAATTCATCCTTCTACTCAACTCAGTTTTTCTACTTCATCGTATGTCTTAGAGTTTCTTAACCATTTTTGGCCACAGTTTTCTTCTCTACAAAACTAACACAGGCCATACATCTTTAAGTTCAGAACTTGGGAGGCATAGTCAGTCAGATCACTGTGAGTTTGAGACCAACCTGTTCTACATATCAAGTACCAGGCAAGACAGGGCTATGTGGTAAAGCCTTGTTTCAACCAAATAAAATATAATAATAATTAATGGTGATCATGGATTTTACTGATTACATATTGTTTGCCAAATGTTTTTCTCTGTGGCTCACATGCATTTATATACTTTTAAGTCCTTCAGTATCTTGAGGTAGATATTAGCTACATTTCCCATCCAGAGACTCAAGCACGGGAGTGTTAAATGATTAGCCTAAGGGTGCTGCATGACTTAGTGCAGAAAATAGGATTTCAGATAGAGGCTTAAGATTTACTTGTCTACCACAAGAATGCTGAATCTAGACTTTGAAATGTCAGTGAGTCCACCACAATGCTGGGACTTTTAGAAGTGTTTGCTGGAAAAACAAATTGACTAAACCACTTTGGTAAATCAGGATGTAACAAGGCAGGAAACACACACCCTGCAACCTACCAACTCTATTCCTGAGTGTCCATCAAAGGGATATAGTTTCATGTATCAAATTCAAACATTAAAACATTCACAGAGACTCTATTTAAACCACTTGAAAACTATAAATTTCCCACATTTACTGAAAGTAAGTATAAATTTTTATGTCTTCACACTATCAAATTAATACTAAGTGACCTGAATTAAAAACTAGAAATTCCTTCAGTGCCATTGAATGTCATAGAAGATATAAATGACAGCTGTCAGATGCTAAGGAGTATGTGGTATGCACAATTTTTACAATAACCTGAATAAATTTGTAAGCTAAAACATGGTGTAGTGAGTCAGGTCAGTGGTCTGTTCTGAAGAATAGAGTAATTGGAAAGAGCCAGAAAGGCATTCTCTACATCTGGTAATGTTTTGTGCTTTGATTATTTATTAGTTCCATGAATATGTCTAAACTATAAAATAAATCTTAATTATTTGTATAATTTCATGATATTGTCTATACGTAAGTAATATTTTTAATGCAGTGAATTAAAGATTATCTCTTTCAATGTGAAAGGTGTTTATTACATAAATCTGTATTTTCCATACAGAAATAGTCAAACCATCATCTAGATCAGTCTTAGGTATATCCTGAAAGAGTGTGCAACCAGTAAAAACCATTAACAAGGTCTTTTCCATCTCTTTTGTTTTCTAGTCACTAAATAACTAGTTAGCAGAGTGAAATGAAGGAAACCTGCACTCTGTCAATTAGCTAGTAAATGCAGTGTGAGGGATTTTAAATATTTTTTTTTAAAGATTTTTTTTTCTAAAAGATTTTAATTCAATTGAAGCATTTCCGCCTTCCCTTCTCTCCCTTCAAGCTCTCCCATGCACTATCCAACCTGGCCTTGTTACATAATCTGGCCTCTTTTCTGCTTAATTTTACTTACATATGTGTGCATGCACACAGGCATACGTGCATATTCATAAATTCATAAACACAGTCTGTTCAGTTTGTATGATACTCAGATGCTTTCTGGATTGATCATTTGACATTGGATAATCAACTGGTTTTCTCTTCTACTGGGAACACTACTTTTCCTGCTCTTAGCGTTCCTGGGCTGCTTATAGGTCTGAATGATTAAGGATTTATGGAGTGTTCCCCCATCCATGTTATCTTGTCTGTTGTTTTTATTCTTGTTGTCTAGGCAGTCATGTTGATGAGATTGGATAGGTGTGGCTTCAGACATTTCTAGGAGACATAATCTTCCAGTAAACTCCCTTATAGTCTTTCCACTCCCCCCCCCCACTTCCTCAAATGGTCTCTGAGTCTTAGGTGCAGGAATAGAGTTGAAAATATATCTTGACCTACTTCAAAATTCGATTTACGGCCATTCCTTTCTTACAAATTTCTTACAGCCATTCCTCAGGGTTTTCTTTATACGTTCTAACACACATGCACACTGTGTGTTCAAATATATAAACACAAAAATATATGCAGTCACATAGTCACACCAATGCACACCATTAACAAGGTCTTTTCCATCTCTTTTGTGTTATTGTCTCTCCATCATTTAAGAGAATAATATAAAAGTAGAATCACTCCAGGTTGGGGACAGAAGGCTGTATTGTCTTAGCAGCAGATAACTTTCTTCCATATATACATGAATGTTCCCCAGGCGGTCCATCTGGGTCCCAGTGAATTGAAAGAAGGATTCAAGAATTATTCTTTCAGTGAGGAAGGAGATGACAAGGTGGTACAAGGTGAAGAAAGGAAAGAAGAAAGAGGAGTAATGAGGTCTACAAAGGGGGAATTTGCAACTAAGAGTTGTTTACAAATACAATATAGGACAAGCAATAAGCTTTGACTCTGAGGAGACTGCTGGAGACCACATTTTATTTAAGCCCATAAATCAACTAAAGATGAAATTATGACCAAGCCTACATTTAGAGGATTTTGTATTCAGTGATAAATCACTCTGGCTCTTTGATTTCTCTTAAGATCACTACAAAACACAAAATAATGTAATTTAATTCATAGCCCAGTGCCTCAAGAACCTCCCATCATGTCTGCTGTCATGGCCCAAGATTCCTTGTTGATGTCCCTAGAAATACCAGATTAGGAATAAACTCATGACACAAAGGGAAAATGGATATTTTTTTTTCTTTTCTTTCCCTTACATTTTATTTTATAATTTTCATCATTGCTGGGGATCCTGAAGGATACTTCCCACATACTTTATGTTTTAAATATCTACTGAGAATCTGACAAGAACAAACAGCAGAAGGAGGAGGAATGTGCTTCTTCATCCTGACTCCTCAGCTGCACTGTTTATGTCTTCATTGCTTTCCTCTTCAGACTGGGACTGGCTTATAGTTCTCAGATCTGCAGAATTACACTAAGTCATGTCATGTACTACTGAGTCACAAGCTTCCTCCTGATAGATGGGGTTTTTCTCAGACTCCGGTGTCATATGACCTAACACACACACACACACACACACACACACACACACACACACACACACAGAGAGAGAGAGAGAGAGAGAGACAGAGACAGAGACAGAGACAGAGACATAGAGAGACAGAAAGAGAGATAAAGGGAGATAGACACACACCGACACACACACACACACTACAGAGAAAATAGCAGGATTTCAATCGTTTAGGTCATGGCTATTCTTAGTAGCTCTTGTGCCACCTTCATGTATATCAACCATAGCCGCTCTGTGAAGTTTTCCCAAGACCAAGTAGCATTCTCTGAGCACAATACTATACATCCCGTTTAATTATTTCTGTGTGGTAAGATCCCATTCATTCTTTAGGCTCTACTTGAAATGACATTGTTTACAGAGACATTTCCTGTCCTTTGATTTGTCTTGAGATCTCAAGTTTAAGTCCCATAAGATCACCCAACCATGTCTCCTGATAGGAGACATAAATATAAAAATATAATATAGTATTTTAAGCAAAGAAATGTCTGCCTCATTCACTAATGCATATCCACTGCTCCGTTTCCAGATTACTATTATATATATATATATATATATATATATATATATATATATATATATATTCAGATTCAATAAGCTAATAAGGGAGCATGGGAGATTACTAGAGAAGAAATATTTCTAGAAATTTTGAAATAAGTAGATATTTAGCAGATAGGATTGAATGTTTGAAAGAATGGAAAGGCAATGAAATAAATTAGTCATTTAGTAGATAAATAAACGCATGCATAGCTAAGGCTAGATTTGAAATTCTATTGACTCTACTGGGATTCTGATCTTGGGCACATCCAACACAAAGAGGCAGCTCATCTTAATTCTGACATCTCTTTTAAACACAAGTGCACTAGGATGAAATAGTGCTCTGATCATCTTCATTATATTTTATACGCCCCACTGACATACCAAATGAAGACTTTCTCCTAAGTCTTTATAGAAACAAACAATTGGGAATGGGGCTACATGGTAATTGACTTAAAAGTAAACACTAGGTTGCCATTTAAATAACTATCCTCTCTCCAGACATGCACTCCACAGACCAACAATAAATACTCCACAACCATAAATGCAGCAAACACATCTATTAACTTAAAATGAATAAAACAGTATTTATAAAATGAGCAATTTAGATTTGATTAGTGTTTATAAATGTGTTTACATATGAATTGAATATTAACCTATAGCTTGAAAAACTTAATTAGGCTTGGAATATTGTTTTGGAGCACAATAAAAAGCACCTAACTTATGAAGGGGAAGGCAGCAGATATCTGCAAGCAAAAATGAGGTCAATTAATTAGGCAATTTACATAAATTTGAATGATTATTTTCAGAGCATTTTTTTTGACAATTGGCTCTACTTATTCCCATACTGTATTTTCAACACATTATTTATACAACATGTCAGTCATCAGGCTGACTTGAGTGCGTGATGATCAGCTCAGGAGCAACATCAATGCCCAGAGTCTTCCTGAGCATTAGACTCAGCAAAGAAGAAATAATAAGCTAGCTAACTGATCCCCAGAATAACACATAGTAGGGCTTTAAATTCAAGTGGAAGCACTATGCTTTATATAGACTTATGGAATGTTGACACTCAGCAATCAGAACAGAATAAAATACGGCACTTAATTGTTTAATTGTTAAATGGTTGAAAGAGAGCTGTCATGAACTTTTTGAGTTCAATGAATACAAAACTTCTGAAGATTATTTTTATGTAGCATTAATTCAACCCTTATAACCCAAACTCATAAACAATTGTGTCTTCTGTTTTATACTTGCTTAACTCTCTGGGGAGTTTCATGATATTTAATCGTTATTTCAGTTGATTTATAAAAGTACATATGGATACATATGGAAATATATCTCGAGGTATACTCAGGTTTTTACAAATTAGTTATTTTGATGCTTCTGATTAGATAAACTGTCATGGACAACCTTTACTTTCTTCAATAATAAGTAAGGATTACTGACACTCCTCTCAAAAACATAACTATCTGTTTATTAACATAATCATTGGCTTAACTGTGTGTAACCTCATCTGCTTCCCAACAAAGGTACAAGGAGGCCATTGCTAATGAGGAGCCAGGAACCATATAAATGGTACAAGGGGACAATAATAGCACCAGAAACAGGTCATTCCTTCTAGGATCACCTCGTGTCCATCTGTGTAAGACATTTATTACTTGCCTTTCCTGGTGTCCTTTTGTAAAAGAAGCAAGAAATGTGTTCAGAATTATATTTGAAATATAAGAAACTTTCAGTGGCCTAGTATATCTAAAATATTGTCAATGATATACCAAATTCTTAATTTAAGGCTTTCTCAACCTTAAAATAAGGTATAGGTATGTCTTATGAAGTACACAGAAGTTCAAGCCACACCACTTTTATGGACAGATGAAGAAATGAATATGAAGAACCCTGTCCATGCACCTAGCCTTACCAATTGGCAGGCATCGTCTACAATGTGCTCACAATAGCTTTAAAAAAATCATCTCCATTTCTCTTGCAACCTAGGTCTATGAAACATTTTAATATATCTGATGCTTCTGAAATAGCAATATATCCATAGAAGGCTAGAGATCAAATTTGCTGGATTCCAAATAGCAGATTGTGAATTCTGGCTACATTACATATTAACAGTAGAGCTGTCTCCAACAGCTTTATGTAGTTCCTTGAGCCTTTAAACCTTCATTTCCAAATACTTTGTTCTACATTGTGCCTGTCCCATGCTCTCCAAGTCTGCAAAGATAGCATCATTCAGTAAAACATGTCTAGGTTTCACATTCAGAAAGAAATGAGTTCCCATCATGCTGAAAGACTCATTGTCAGATTTCAGTTAATACTCATAGTTTCATGTTCCTTGTTCATCTCACAGGAAAAAGAATTGCTGCAACTATGCCATACCTTCTTTGTATTGAGTTATTATTTCTTTCTCTGTATCTTGATTGATAGATATTGGTTCTATTTTGGAAGTTGCTGACCAGTAAAGGATGGATTTAATGGTTAAATGTCATTTCAGTTCCCATATGAGCTATTTGCTTGCTGGTACTCCAAAGTGCCACACTGTCCTAAAGTCATACCCTGTTGACCATACATTCTCAGTCATGATGGACTGACAGTTACTGAGCCCAAGTAATTCTTTCCTTACCCGAGCTGTTTCTGGTAGGCATGTTTGTCTCCATGGTAGGAAAAGTAACTAAGACTCCAATCAAGCTCAATCAAAAAGAGTCCTGTTGCAAAATAGAGAAAAGAATACAATGGGACCATTGCCAGGGTAGGAAGTTAGGGGAGGGAACATGGTACAAGTAAACTGATGTGGAAAATGAGGCTCTTGTTAATAGGGGTGGATAGATAAAAACTGAATGTAGAGGGTAAAATAACGGTAAGAATATCTTAAAAAGTAATGTGGAATCATACTGTTAACTATCTACCTAGAAAAACAATATAGACAACACTATCTATAAACATACACATGTAGTTTAAATAAAATTATGTCATTTGGGCTGACAATAGTCACGAGCTAAAGACCATCTAACAAGAACCGAACATCAGGCAAAGGAAGCTGACTTTTGAATTGTTACAGGTTAGGAATGTCTAAAACACAAGTCAGAAGTCATCCAAACATCTCCCCAAACTTTATAGACAAGTGCTATTCCTTTTATTTTCTCCCCAGAAGTGGAAGATTAAGCCTATACTGCTGTCAAGGCCATGCCTTTCAGAAACAGGACCAAGAGGAATTGACCTGGATGCTTTCTCTTTATATTATTTTTGAACAAAGGAGATATTTTAAATGTTCGATACGGGGGATCCCCATTATTTTCTCTAAATATATTCATTCCTACAATCAAGCTGCATCCCTGCTTCCTATTATCTACCTGCCATAGACTACCAGCAACCAGGAAGTACTATGTGAACTTTAAAAGGAGAGAAGTAACCAAGAGTTATACCCAGCAATGATGTCTATGAACCACATCAATGACCAATATGGCATGAATATCTGAGTGTACAATAGTGACACACATAACTTGGAAGTAACCAACAGCTCTCTAATTGGACTTAAGATTTATGGAAAGAGTGAAATCATGTCTGGTACTGGAAACCAAGAAAACTAACCAGGGCTAATGAAGTGGTGGGGAGAACCTACTTTTCTTATCAAGTGTATCCTCCCTAACTACTTTCTAAACATTTCTCCTCATACCCACAGGTAAGTGTCATGCTCACCCCTCAGCAAGAAAATTTATTTTTATAACAGGTGGAGACCAGAACAGAAAACTACCACTAATGAACATGCAGAGATGTGGACCCAATCTCAAAGGATACATCTATAAAGCAAGACCCACATGTAAGGCTGAGGTATCATTACATAAGTGGGGGAAGAAGATCATAATATCCAGAGTTTTCTCTAAGGCTTTGTCTGCTAGTAATGTCAGAAGCCATACTCATGCAGTTTCAACATAACTGCCTAACTATGAAGTGAACAATGATAACAAGATAAGATATACTAAGATATTCAGGAAGAAAGAACACTAGACTTCAACACTACCCAAAGACCTAAACAACGTTGAGAGTCAAACAGTCTGCCCTAGTGAAAAGCATATGCATCTCTTATCCAATATCCAATGATCAGCCATGAAAACACACACATGTGCAACATTATATAGATAGAGAAGGTTATATTTAGGAATATATATTTCTATATGTACACATATATATGCATGTAACAACAATTAACATCTATATGCATATATAATATGTATGCATGTAACAAAAATTAATGAAGAAGAGTCCATGAATTTGAAAGAGATCAAGGAGGGATAGATGCAAGTGTTTAAGAGAAAAGAGGGAAAAAAGAAATGATGTAATTATAATCTCAAAAATTATAAAAAATTACCACAACGTTCAATTCAGAAAAAAAGGCTTGTTGTTTACTTTGGAGTGCATTCCTTTGCACAGTCAGGGTCTCATTGTACACTCGCTCACCATTTCCTGTTTCCTACAGCCCGCCAGCAACTTAAGGCAACACATACTATTTTCCCAAATATAGGAAGTTCTTGATTTTACCTTATTTTGATTTTGTGTGTGTGTGTGATTGTGCTAGTATCTAATAACAAAGGAAACCAGCTAGGCTTTCCTCTATAGTATCTCAGGAAAGGAATTCTGGTACTTACAGGAAACACATTTACTAAATTCTCCTAAAGAACGCTGCCCCATGACAGATCTAAACTCTGAAAACATTGATGAAGCAAATAGATTTCTCTTTTTTTAAAAAAAAAAGTAATTTTGAATGTGCATCCACTCTCTCTCTCTTACCCATTCCTATTACATGAAGTTTTCTCAGAAAAAAAGATGCCAATATGAATAAAAATCAAAGTCCATGGCATGTTGTGATTTCCTCCTTGTTCACCTCCTAGACATAAGCTCTCAGAAAATTGATGTACAAAAACTGTACTTGCAGTTACTAACCTATTTGGGTAGTGCTTCCTCTTTGTGCATACCTGTTTTAACTTTACTTCTTTTTTTTTTTTTTTTTTTTTTTTTTTAAGGAGAAGGGCTGATAGACAGAAAACCAATATCTATAAAATCCCTCACCATTTTTCACTTCATAGACAGCTGCCACATCCCAGAGAATCCCCTTTCTATCAGCTTCAAAGTCATCCAGTTGCTTTCATCAGACCATAGTTTCTTCAGTTCTGAAATACACTGGGATTTGAAAACTAACTCTGTGCTGAAGTTGTACAATTACATTTCTAAAAAAACTGCCTGGAAATTTGATCAAATCATTTTAATTCATGTTTGGCCATGTGAAGCTGAAATATGTTAACATTCTAATCAATCATTGATGAATTAAAATATATTGGAATGACTGGGTATATTAATTTTTATATAAATTGACTTTTTAAAATTAAGCTAAAATTATCAGAATCCAGGAGAAAATAATAATAAATAAGACATGAGAATTATTAATGTTTTAACCAAGTGAAACTTGCTTAACTTTGGTATCTTGGACCTATTTAGTATGTAGATATAGGACCACACAGTGACTAAACTCAAAGAATTCCTGGGAAATGGTAAAAACACTCCGTGTATCACACACTGTCCCTAGGGATATAAGTGTGTGGTTACAAGAGTTCTGTTTTTAGTATATGAATGGGTCAGTGTAATTGCTTCAGAGAAGCTGAGTTATAGTGGGTGTGATGATAACATCCTCAAGAGGAGAAAAACTGAAATAAAACATAGAAATGGGGAGAGACGAGAAAATAAAAAGATTAATCAATGGCAGTTGATCCCAAGACCTCCAGAGCATAGTCAATATGAGATAAAATTTTCATCAAACTACAGTCACACACAGGACCACAAAGACAAGGAAGACAGGCTTAGACGTGAAAATGTCTATTTCTTTGTTTTCCTCAAATTTTGAAATTCTAGTTTAAAATTTAGAATAGCTATCTTATTGCCCAAGCAATGGTGACATTAGATTTCAGTTACTTTAAGTTTGTTTTATTTTGAATGCCTTGCTGATATAATGAAAATCCTATATTAATATATAGGATTTACTATATGAATTTACTATATGAATGAGTATATAGATTAACATGTACATACATGAATGCAGGTATTCTATGTACACATGCATGTGTGTGCATAGACAAATATATGTGTCTATGTACAGACATTTATTTCTACTGGTGTATGTAAAACACACATCTATGTATAGGATATAGGCACATATGTTTAATATGTGTATATATGATAGTGTGTGTGTGTGTGTGTGTGTGTGTGTGTGTGTGTGTGTGTGTGTGCTGAAAATGTATTTACTACAAGGTCAGAAACAAAACATTGATGCTCATTCTCACCACTTCTTTCAGTAAACATAATCCTAGAAACTGTAGCTAGATCAACTCAACAGGAAAAGGTAAATTTAAAAATAAGAATACATGCAAACAAACAAACACATCTAGAAATCAAAATGGAACAAGAACTTTGTACACTGAGATCCCACCAAAAGCCATAGTTAGTATACTAGAAAACAAGATTGATATTCAAAAAAATCAACTGCACTTCCATGAACTACCTAAAAAGATTTTAAGCCAAATTCTCATTTATTATAGCATCTATGATTATTATAGCATCTATGATTATTATAGCATCTATGATTATTAAGATATAATTACAAAAATGTGGGGTTGGTTAGAATGTTGTAGCTTGAAAAGCCCTGTGCAATATGAAGGAATGAGAAAATTTTACAAGTGGTGGAACACAGCATGGAGGCTCCTCAAAATTATAAATAGAGCTACCAAGTGATATAGACATCCTCCTTCTGGGTATTCTGCTAAAAGAACTGAAAGGGGAGTGTCAGAGAGACAGGTATGATTTCCTATTGCAGAATCATTTACAAATACCAACATGGAGAAAGAGGCGAAGTCCTTCTAAAGGAAGTGTGGAACATGCATACAAGAGAACGTGTGAAAGAAGGAAATGCTTACTCAGAAAAAAAGGAATAAAACTTTCATGAGATAAACTAACAATTGCTCATGAAGTATCTCCAATGACCTGGAGGGAATACATATAGTGATTGACAGGTACTGGATGATAGCATGTTGTAATTCTCATTACAATAGGGAGTAAATGTGAGAATTCTACTTTACCACACAGTACTGATGGGTAACAATATTGTTATGAAATAACACCTCCTAAGAGTGTAGATCTAATACTAAACATTCTCCCTCAAGAACAAAAGCTAATAAAATCAAGACCCAAAAGATTTTGAGATGTGTTGAGAAGGTCTAGTGTCTAAATTATAGTAGTGGAGTTATGAGTGGTTGCATATATTCCCTGCATCAAATTACAGACATTATAAAGTGGTTGTATTGGAATCTCAATTATACATTAAAAATAAAACATTTTACCTCAGAGAAATAAATGCATTGTATATACAGATGGGTTTTCCCTAATATTCTCTGCTTTGAAATAGCCAGCCTGTGCTGATAGAGCAACCTTTGTTTGTATTGTCACACTAAATGTATACCTGGTGATTCTTGGTACCTACTACACAGATGTTCTTCAAGGATTAGGAACTGAATGGCACCATCTTTTTCTGTTACAGCATTCAGAGTTTCACATCAGCCCATATAGTATACCCACTGCTGTCTGAATAACTGATAAATCTTGAATAAGTCAATAAGGAAGTTGTCCCTCTCATGCCATATCTTACAGATCATGACACATCAATAGGATGAAGAAGGCTGTTGGTGTAACTTGGTAGTATAACTAGGTAGAGAATGTGCAAGGCCATGGATTCTACTCCCAACATAGAAAAGTAAGCAAACAACTGAAAAAAAAAACCAAATATCTTCACAATATCTTCTCTGGGTGGGAGCACACATACTTTTCAGCCATAGTACTCAATCAGCTGAAGCAGGAGAGCACGGAGAATATGAGGCCAGCATTAAAAAATGAAGAAAATAAAATATTCCATCGAATACTTAGACTAAATGAAAGAAGATGTGGCTTAAAATGAGTGTTACCACTTCTAAAATGTGTAGTAGTACATGGCTATGGATGAAATGCTAGTGTTCCTAAATGAGGCACATGGACAAAACACCCAAGGTCTTCTAATTCATTTATGCCTGTATTTAGTCTTTTTTTTTTCCAATTATATTTATTTATTTATTTATTTACACTCCAGATTTTATCTCCTCCCATCCCGAATCCCCCTTTCCACCTTCTGACTGTTCCACATCCCATCCCATACCTCCTCCCCACCCCCTGTCTCTACATGGATGTCCCCAACCCTACCACACCTGGCCTCTAAACTCCCTGGGGCCTCCTGTCTCTTGTGGGTTAGGTTTATCATCTCTGAATGAACACAGACCTGGCAGTCCTCTACTGTATGTGTGTTGGGAGCCTCATATCAGCTGGTGTATGCTGCCTGTTTGGTGGCCCAGTGTTTGAGAGATCTCAGGGGTCCAAATTAATGGAGACTGCTGGCTTCTTTAAATTTCCTATTTAAAAAACAAATTTCAAATGTTGCCAATTTCCCCATTTTCACATGTTTCCATTACCCACTGGATTAGAAGGAGACAGACAGTGCAGAACTTTGAATTGTTTATAATACTTACCTTGAGCCAGACTCTAAGCTCAATACGTTTTTAAGGATCTGACGTTATCAGTTATCAGGGTAAACATCTTGCTCATTAGAAATTGTCCGGCCTCTCATGTAGATAAGGAAACATGCCTCAGCAGTTCCCCAAGGAACCAAAGCAGGGTGATGTAGGGAATGTGCCCTCATTCAGTGTCAATGTCTCCTGCCTGGCACACAGCCCTGCAAGGCCACTGGCATTTTCTTTGCACCAATTAGCATGTCATTCTGACTATATCCTTTGCTTGACTTATTTCATGTTAAGTGTGGCTTTTATAAAACCTGAGGACATGCTATGTATCTAACAAGCAACTGATCTTTCTTGAATACAGAAGATCAGGGTGAGAGGAGCAAGGAAAGGGGTATGAAATGTTGTCTGAATGTGGAAGAGAAGCAGTGAGCCAGTAGCTGATCCAAGAAGAGGGTCTCCTGCATTGGACGAGATTGTATATCCAGAATCTAGGGCACAGCACAATGGTACCTAGTAGAACCTTCTAGAGAATTGATCTTGTCGTTCATTTAAACTTTCTGGCGTGGTATCAGACAACCTGTGTCTTTAGACAAGAAAATGGCTTAGCTAATAAACGTACCTGCTGCCAAGCCTGAAAACCTGAGTTTGAT
The DNA here is from genome assembly GCA_902729485.2 of Mus minutoides. Lineage (NCBI taxonomy): Eukaryota > Metazoa > Chordata > Mammalia > Rodentia > Muridae > Mus > Mus minutoides. Next base: position 1,222,776 of record LR749946.1, read on the forward strand.
CACTGGAACCAACTTGACAAAAGGAAGGCACTGAAGACTGTAAGTTGTACTGTGACCTCTGTTTGTAAGTCACGACACACAAACATGCCCACACCCACACCCACACCCATAGTGTACGGGTGTGTTTGTATTAATAAGTAAATGTTTAGACTAATTAAAAATTACCCATGTCTTATCTCAAAACGTTTTTTTCTCTATGGGCATAAGACAGTAGTCCTTCATTTCAGTCACTCCTCTTATATAAGTGTCTCATATATTATATAAGTGTCTCAAATTCATAATGTTAACCAGAGAAGCACTTCCATATCGACAAACTATTTTTGGGGAAAATAATTACTTCATATATTTAATTTGAGTATTCATATTTCTGATTCATAAGCATAGGAGAATTACTTCTATTTTGAAAGTCATGCTTTTCCTCGGGAACAAAACCTAGATTTGCTTTCTCGACTCAATTCAATATGACAACTATGACCTTGCCTAGATATGTCACCTTTCTAAGTCTCACAGACTTTTTAAATTCCTAACATAGAGATAATGGTCTATTTTTTCAGAGGTTTGATAAGCTGAAAATATCATGTAGACTCTTTGGACATAACATTTAACACATTGGGTTGATCAATAAATCTTGCCTCGATCTAAAGCAAACTCTTGGTGGCCAATAAATCTTAAAGCTGAGAATTTCTTGTCATTTTAACTCTTCCATGAATGTCCATGCTGTGTACCTATTTATTCTGAATTGAAATCTTCACTCCTGGGGGGGGGGGGGGGGGATTAAAAAAAGAAGTTCATAAAAAACACAAGAAGTTAGGGAAACTTACAAGGCTTAGGGGGCACAGAAATTTACCCCAGAGGGAACTCTCCTCAGAGTTATATAAACAATAAGTAACTGTTGTAGGACCTTGGGAGAGGAGATCTCCAGAGGAGTGTCTTGAAAGTTGTGCAGAAAGCTCAGTGGGCACAACTTTGTGAGTTATCAGTTATTATAATGTAGTGGGATTTTAGGAAATGTTGCTACCTTTGATCACATAACCTCCTGTAACTAAGGCCAATCAATCCATTAGTTAACAATCAGTACATTTTGGGTGGAATATTTTCTTCGTAGTGTTGTCAGTACCTTATCTCAAGGGAATGGGCATTTTTCAAATCGCACTAGTGAAAGTCACACAATAGCCCACCATTCTGGAATTTTTGTGTTTAGTACAAAAGAATTAAAATTCAGTTCAAATTTAGTACAGAGTTGCTAATCCCAGATTAGTCTATGATTACATGCATACATATAAAATAATGTCATATAGTATATTAACATTTATTTAGCTACTTCTCTTTGCTTAAGCATAAACTGGATAAATATCCAGTTGTCATGTGCTACTTAAAGACCAGCAGTGAAGATAAGGGGCAAAAAAAAAAATCAGTGGGAAATAAATAAACAATGAAACAAATAAATAACATAGGTACACAGAGGATGGCCTAGTCTGCCATCAGTGGGAGGAGAGACCCTTGGTCTTGCGAAGATTCAATGCTCCAGTATAGGGGAATGCCAAGGCCAGGAAGCTGGAGAGGGTGGGTTGGTAAGTATGGGGAGGGAGGATGAGATATGGGATATTCAGAGAGGAAACTAGGAAAGGAGATAACATTTGAAATGTAAATAAATAGATAGATAGATAGATAAATAAATAAATAAATAAATAAAATAACATAAGATAGCTACAATTTATTAGAAATCTGCCCATTTGGAAATTTTGATTTCAGAAGCCAAATTTTCTTCCTTAGATAGAATATTTTTCTCCTCTTCCTATATTTCGACTTTGGCCAATAAAACTGAAAATGTCCCTGTTTCTCACATACTCTCAAAAGTGATCAAAGTCAGGGTTTGGGGCATGCTAAGCAAGCATTCTACCAAACAAAGCCAGATCTCCTGATCCATAACAGCTATCTTATTTCCATTTCAGTATTTGTCTCCTTCATAGTCTATATAGTAAACAATAAAAGTTTTGTTAGTTTTCTTTTTAAAAAATAAAAAAAGAGAGATAACCAAACCAAACAAAAGGAATCAGAGACAATTCTAAAACACAGGAGAGAATTCTGAACTACCTAGCCTGAGTGCTGGGGTACTAAGCAGGACACAGAGGAACTTGGAGATATTTTCATTGAGATGCTGAGATCCTGGGGAATATACTGAAGCACTGGCAGGAATGGTAAATTCTTGGAAGGATTATAATATACTGGGAAGGATTATAAAGCATTGGAGAGGTTGCTGAGACACCGAGAAGGATACTGAAACACTGGAAGAAGTGCTCAGGCATGAGAAAGATGTAGAAGCAACACTCAGGAGGTTGGCACACTGAGGATACTGAAACACTGTATGTGGTGATAAGCAGGGGAAAAGATACTTAAGTAATGAGCTAAAGGCCTGGAGATGCTTAAAATACAAGAAATATTTTTGAAGTGTGGTGTCCCTTCTCCACCAACATAGTTGGTGCAATGACTGGAGCCGTGCAGCACCCAATGGCATCCATTGTGTTGTTAACTAGGCTAAGAGAGCCCGGTACCCCTACGGCCAGGTTCAGGTTCTGTACGTCTTCCAGGTCACCCGGCTCTGCCCAGTCCACCTGCACAAACCTGCGAGATCTCACGATATCTCAGACTTCCCACCAAACTCCAGAACGCCTGCGCAGAAGACTGGGGGCGGGCTTCCCCTCATTTCCCCCCCCCAGTGCCTTTGATTCAATAAACAGTTGCTTTGAGCAGAACCCCAGCCTTAGCCACATTCTTTTCCCCTTCCCCTATCTCATTACAGCTCCGGATTATTCCATCCAGGGAACCCAAATCTGTGAATGTAGGGGTTACTGCTGGTCGGGCCCTCACATTGAAGTAACAGAAAAAATATGTAAACATAACTATTACAGAAATGAAGAGAATTGAGGTACTTGAGAAGGTGCTAATATATAAGACAGGGTGCTGAAGGTATAATAAGGCAACAAACATACAGAGGACATTGATGAAATACTGAAAAGAATGTCATTGTTCCATAGAGGTAATTCTCAAATACTGGGGAGCAGGCCAAATTTTCCATTTTTAAACCAGTGTCCCCAAGAATAGGGGATCTAATCACTGGCCTTATATAAGTGTTTCCTTCAAAAAAAGTAAAATTCAGTTTTCCATTTAGGTATTGTCATGGTTAATATTGAAGTTTAACTTGACTAGATTTAGAATCACCATGAAATTTTATACCTCTGGGTGTTTTATCGGGGATATTTTCAGAAACATTTCACTGATCCAAGATGACCTACCTGTATGTGGGCAGTATTATCTCTTAGGTCTTGAATGCTTATATGCAGAAATGGGGATGTGTACCAGCATTCGTCACTCTCTGATTCCTGACTGCAGACACAGCAAGAGAAGTGTGTTTATGCTGCTTCTCTCATGATAGCTCCACCATAAGAGACTGCACCCTCAAACTGTGAAACAGGGCATGTCAGGGAAGAAATTTTACCTTCAGTCACTTTTGTTGGATGTATTGCCACATCAATGAAAAAAAAAAAGTAACCAACTCTATTTCCCATTCTGCTTTGTCTTATGCATTGATGAGAGGTGTGCAAGGACTCAGAACTTGCCTTTACTATAACTTTTCTCTTTGTTCACTCTCTGGAAATTTCTTTCTGCCTGTAAGTGTTACTTTACCTGGAAAAATCAAACAGATACATTTGTATGTCTATAATATGTGCTCTGAATCCTACCTTGTGAATGTGGACAGCAATCTAAAGTAGAAAGGTGAATCAGAAGTCTCTGTCACCTTCTTTGTTCTTCTATTTAGTATTTATAAAGTAGCAGGAATTGTCTGCATACAGTGTGATCTCAGCCTCCCTTCAACTTGGCTAAGTATTTCCTGGCCTGTGTTCTTCTTTGAATTGAAAGGCCTAATACTCATGGAATTTATTGTAAATTCAGCGGTTTATGCATAAGACCAAGGTCTTTGTAGGAAACAGAACAGGATGTGGCCAACAGCACGAACTCTAACAAGAGGAATCAGGCAACTTTTCAGAGCCCAACCATGACTCCCTTTCATGCTAGGTATGACTCAACCTGTATTCTTGAAAAGAAAATACAGTCCATCACATAGACACCAAAAAACAAACAAAAACCCTGCATCCTCATGCTTATGCTTCAATGACATATTTCAGCTTTGCTTCCTGCTTGTTTCCATTTAGTCTTTGAAATCTCACCCTATATCAGAAGCACTTTTGTCATTGGCATATAGAAGTTGTTCTGTATCTTGACGTATGTTCTTGGGGAGACTCTAGGTCAAAATCTGGCTTTCTGGGTTTTAGGTAGAGCACTGCTACTGGAGTCATTTGCTAAATGTTTGTGATCCATGTTGAAAGTTCCATTCCTCCTTTCTTCTCTCCCTGGTTTTGTGGTTTCAGTTATTTTTATATAGTGAATATTGTTTCCCATATATTTTGGCATGTTCTGTAGCATGAAGATAAGGAATATGTGTCCCCCTCAAATTTGAGTTATCATTAACAAGTTGAGAAGGACAATACCATCAAAATGATAGTACAATGTGAATAAATAAAGAACAAGCTGAATAGCACACATTACAGCAAGATAAAAGAAAGGTCAGAAGAGGGAGGTTTCAGTCTCAAAGGTGGAAACTATACTGGTGTACAGTATAGAGAGTGCAGATACAGTGGCAGGTGAGGGGGAATTAGAAGATCAAAGGAAATTGGAAAAAAAAAACAGAGGTATCCCTGAACATCACATTTTTTAAAAGTTTGTATATGAGCTATGAGCTTATGAATTTAAGAAGCAAGGAAGATATTGGCATGTGCTAGAACAAAGGGCATGGTATACTTTTTTTTTTCAACACCAGTGAGTTTATTTAAGCCTCCTTTTTTTAAAAAGATATTTTTTAAATTTACATTTCAAATTCTATCCCAAAAGTTCCCTATATCCTCCTCCTGCCCTGTTTCCCTACCCACACACTCCCAATTCTTCGCCCTGGCATTCCCCTGTATTGGGGCATATAAAGTTTGCAATATCAAGGGGCCTCTCTTCCCAATGATGACCGAGTAGGCCATCTTCTGCTAATATGCAGCTAGAGTCACGAGCTCTGGGGGTTCTGGTTAGTTCATATTGTTGTTCCTCTTTTAGGGTTGCAGACCTCTTCAGTTTCTGTGGTACTTTCTCTAGTTTCTTAAGGTAAGCATCCGGATGGACATTAGGATGGACATTAGGATTAGGCTTGGTTTATCCCTGTACTTGGATAGAAAATGCTATATCCCTATGCAGTTAAATATTATTTAAAATACAGTATTAAAACATAAAATAAAAAAATATAATATGGTAGAATTAAAAATACCATTCTAGACTTTTTATTTGTAACAGTAGTTATAAACAATCTTATTGAATACTAAACTTCTCTCTCTCTCTCTCTCTCTCTCTCTCTCTCTCTCTCTCTCTCTCTCTCTCTCTNGAATCATAGAGTCTACGTTCCCAGCTTCCATTTCACAAAGATTTGCACTGTTTTCTGACTAGTCTGCATGCGATAGGAGGGTCTGTTGTCCTGAGCCAACTTTGGCATCTAGATCTTCCTGCCAGGCTCAGGAAGTAACACTTCAGTTAGGAGGAAATCTTCCAGATTAACATCCTCTGGCCACTGAGCAAGGGGGGGGTACACCTCTACTTCTCCTGTGATCACTTCATGTCTTTCTACACTCCACAGTCACAGACCTAAAATTTGAACAGCAATTACTCACATAGTTCTAAAGGAAGTTGAGTCTGCTCTAGAGTGTTCTGACTATGTCAATCAGAGGATACGTCCTGAGGAGGAATTCCATCTGGCATGACCTCAGTATGACCTTTAGATGTCTCACAAACCAAAACCTCTATCAACAGTATGAGCCAGATAAAACATTATAGGAATAGCTCATCAGAGCCCAGGGGATTTATTTCTTGGTTCCCACATGGCCTTGTTTTGAAATAATAATGAACAATTAACAAATATTTGCCACCCAGGGTCTGTACTAGGCCCTTAGATACCATCACAACACTTCAAAACAAGTCTGCAGACATACTTATGAATCTAATGAACCTTTAAGCCCAAGGGAAAACAGACACAAACAACATAATCTAAGCAACATGAAGGTCATATTCTAAGAGTACTGCAGAGGTTAAGGGCTTAAAAGAAATCAGGTTTACTTGATCAACACACAGTCCATATTCCAATGAGTTGTCTTATCCAGACAATTTGAGCTTTGGTGTCATATATCTAAAATAGTGAAAGTATAACTTTCTAAGTGTATGATGTTGCTGTGAAAGATAAGCCATATAACTCATGTGAACTGCAGTAGATATTCTTCAGCAAGTCCTTGGGAAACAACACCTACACATTGCATTATTATTACCAAGCAGTTCTAGGTCCAAGATAGTAAGACGGTGTATATAGGATGGGAAAAGTCTATATACTTAAAAAAAAAGTCTCTAAAGCAGTGACATTTAACTGTAGGGCTAGAATATGTCTTAAGGTAGAGGGAGAGGAGATGGGGATTCTTTTAGAGAAGCCAGGCAAGATGACTCACCTGAGCAGTGTACACAGCACCAAACAAGTAGGTAGAAATAAATATGTAGCTTACATTTAAATACATAGAACACATATAAAGCTGAATACAGTAGTGTATTCCTGAAATCCCAGGGCCTCTATGAAGAGGAGAAATACAGAGACAAAAAAAACACTTCAAAGCTAGTGAACCACCTAGCCTCGTGTGTACAGCAGCAAAAATCCTGTTTCAAGCCAGGTTTGAGATAGTCTTCTGAACACCACACATTTGTTGTGGCACTATATACACTTTGTATAGTAAATATACTATGTAAACTAGCATTCACATATTAGTCTGAGAACTAAGATAGCATACTCACAGAGAGAAAGATGAACACACACACACACACACACACACACACACATACACACATGACTATAACATGGAAGGGAAAGAATATGCATGGAATTTGAAGTTCAGTTATAGACCTCAAGATTCAGTCTGAGTAAAAGAAACACCTGTCCCAATAGACCTATTGTTCAGTTTTAATAATTCCTTTCCTCATGACCAAAGAAAGTCCCAGGGTTCTCATCTTGCCTGGATTTCATCAGTGTCCTCCTTAGCTATTTCTGTTTTCCCTTATTCACCCCCAATAATTTAATATCCCACTGTCAAGTACCAGAGTAATCCCTCTAAAGCATAATCAGATTATGTTATCTGCTATTTAAGGCTCTAAGCAGTTTTCTTTTCACTTAAAAAAAATCCAGATTTTGCTGTATACAAACTTATATAACTAGATTATTCTATCTTAATCACTTTCACTCAGTCCAAAACTTCTACTTTCCAGGCTTTCTGGCATCTTTAGATATAAACAGAACAAACAGCACTGTTCTCCATATACAGACTGGAATTCAATTTTGAGATGTGTCACAACCTAAGAACATCCTCTGTATTGGTTTGTCACTTTTCTAGTTGCCTTTCCCTCCCTAGAGGACACATTCCACGAGGCTGCAGAGTTCTGTCTGCTGAACTCATCTCTGTTCCCTATGCAAATGAAAAAATATATGATATATATGATGATGGGAAGAGAAGAAGGTCTGCTTTGGTTGCCAGCTAAAGGAACATTGATTCAGTTTTATTCAGCCACCTTATCAGTCCCTAAGGTGATGTGTGTTCATCCTAATGCTACTTTTAAATTCTCCTGTACCAAGTTGTTAGCCATTGAGCTACACTTATTGAAAATCCAAGTCCCTTTGGGACTCTGAATTTCTTTAGCCTATTACTACTAGTTCTAGCCGCTGACATCATTATTGGCATCAGTCTTTATTGTCACACCATAGTACCATCTCATGAGAATAGCTGTCTCTTTCATATACATTTCCTATAGCCTGCACACTTCTGTTTTGTTGTTTAAGCCTCAGAATAAGCACAAGTTGATGTTATTTTCTTTACATGCGAGATGGAGAAAAATGAGGGCTTAGAGAGTTTAAATGGCTTGCTGAAAATCACACAACTCTTAGGTGAAGGAGTATATTTCTGCCCTGGGATTTCTTGGTCTGACATTCTTGCTTTCTCTGGGCAAACTATCCTCTACCATCTATTCCAAATCTCCTTGGCTCACACACATTGTGTGTCTCTAAGATTCTAGTTCACAACCATCTGTTAGAGTCTATTAAAAAAAAAAAAAAAAACTCAGTTCATTCTATGTCTTCTCCCAACAACATTGACCTTCGAAGCATCTAACCTTGCTCACTCTTTACAGATTCAGTACAATATGTCATCAACAGTTATTAATCAAAAGTATACTTCGGGTCTCCTCTGAACTGGAGAAGGTTGAGAATATAAAACTAGATCGGTGAGTGCAGTCTATTAAACTCACCGGAAGGGGGCTCTCACCATGCCCATGTAATCTCTAAAGATCTTTGTTTTCTCTAGAAAGAAACTTCTGTCTTGATATAACATAAAACATTCAGAGCTCAGAGAACACCAAGGGATGTATCCATTCCTTATAGTCCAGTCTTGGCTCTCCAATTCCTTTGCAAAGATTTTTTTTTTTTTTTAACAGAAACTAAGAGACTTCAGTATATTGATGGAGTGCTTTGTGCTTGCAGGATGCGAGTCACATCAGAGCTCAGAATACTAACCCCTGCTTCTGGCACTCACTGCTAATAAGACAAAGGGTGGCAGATCCAAGTGAAAATCTCTGGCATCTCAAGGGGGGAAAAATGTCAGAAAAACATGCCTCGCATTCTTTTTTCCCTTGTCAAGCAAATTGGTATTCTGCTGATCCTGTTTCTGAAATATCTTGCAATTCAAGCCATTACAGGGAGAAAACACTTATTTGTCATGACTTCCCTAGGATGAGGAGATGTGCTCTGTCAACGATGATTTTTCAGACGTAATCCATCCAAGTGCAGATTGCTATTTGTGTTAATTACTATGTGACAACTCAGATTTCTCCAGAGAGCCCCCTAATTTTCATGGCTTATTTAAAGCAAGGATGAACATGTCTCTCAAGCTGTAAGTGGGATATGGGTCAAACATTTTCTTCTGTTAGACCTCTGCCCTAAGTGGTTTTGTAAGATGGTTATCTCAGATATGGCCAAGTGTTGTTTGGTGTAGTCAAGCTTTTTTTTTATGGCATTTCTAAGCTGTTTTTTTTTTTTTTTTTTCTATATACTTGTTAAAGAAAAATCCCCTTGAAAAGAGAAGTTTTTCATCAGCATTTTGAGAGGGAAATGACAAAATTGCAAAGTCTCTCGTTAACTCATTAGAGTGAAAGTTTCCATTGTTTCCTACAGTACTTACATACTTGCTATCCCTGGTCCACCAAGGACTAACATTTTAAAGTAAACACACACATAGAGAGAAGAAAAGAATCAAAAGCATGTGAATAGCAAACAAATTTAATAAATGATTATAAAACTAAATTTTTGTGTCAAAGGTACAATGTAGTTTTCACATAGGTTCCAGAGCTTTGTACACTTTACTTCAATCAGTATGTACTGCTACATAAAAACCACCATACTCCTCTCTCCTCTGCATGGTACTACCCTCCTCCTTTTACCTCCCTTTCACCTGAGAATACAAATGTCAAACTCCTTCTTGATGCTTTTTCTGTTCCCGTGGCATGGTCATCGCTCTTCTCCAAAATAATTCAGAAATCCTTCCCATGTTTCCACAGCCTTAGTGTTCATGGTCCCCTTTATTTTTTTTTTTAATTTTTGAGATTATAATATAATTATATCAATTTTCCTTTCTATTTTCTCACTCCAAACTATCCTATTTACCTCTTCCTGCTCTTTCAAATTCATGGTCATACACACACACACACACACACACACACACACACACACACACACACACAGATATATTCCTTAATATATAAAAACAACCTACTCAGTTTGTATAATGTTACTTCTATGTCTGGTTTTAGAGATGATTTGGATCTAGATAGCCGGAGGTATTCTCTTCCCTGGGAAGATTATTTCTTCTACTCCCATACTCCCAGCATTCCAAAGTTGACTATAGTTTTTTGTTTGGGTTTTGTTTGTTGTTTGTTGTTTATGTGTGTGTGCGTGGATAGGTTCAGAGTCAAGGCCTTATATACCCCATATCCACACACAGTTCACTTTGTCCTAACTATTTTTCAGTTCATGTTTAGGTAGTCAGACTGGCTATAATAATCATTCCACCACCTCTTCTGCAATATTTCCTGAGCCTTAAGTATAAATGGCACATTCATCCGAGGATATGCAACTTATAATTATAGACTTAGGGTTTTAACTTAGGTGCCTCTGACCCAACCATCCACTGCAGATGCTGCAGTGTTTGGGGAACATATTGTCCTATTCACTTTGTCTCACTAAGACTCTGAGTCATTATCAAAGTGGTTTTTCAAATAAGTAATTAGATATTGTTCCTTTTTACCAGTGAATTACCCAGAAGAATACAGACATCACTTGCCCTAACTTAGCAAAGCCAAACAATTGTGTGCTGGCCTAAGTGTTTTATACACTGCCTTTTCTGTAACAATTATCTGTGAATTTTATGCATACTCAAAAAAAAAAAAAAAGGTAATACTTCAAGCTCATGTCACTTAAACAGGAATGTGAATAAACTTTACTTTGAAGGATAGCTTCCTGACTTGCTCTCAGGGTGGTGAGCTGAAAAGGAGGACTCTGACCTATTCAGTTGTTTGTTTGAATTTTTCTGTCACTTCTGTCTTGAGTCATCATAGTGGATATGCCATGAGCCATCATACTTCCCAGGAAGGGAAGGCTGAGTCCCATAGGCCATACTGATTACCAAACTGTTAACCTGTAGTTCCTGAGCATGATTACTGGAATGTGAATGTTAGTGTTGGTTGCTTCCAGAGCGCCCTTGTAGTTTATTTTTTGTTCTATCCCACGTAATTAAGTCACTTCTGTCAATGTACATTGTCTTGATATATTGTCTCTTGCTTTAAGGAAGCTCAAAGTGAAAATATGCCACAACTAAGCCAATGAACAGTCAGCATAAATCAAACTGATGTCATTTCTTTATACTATTTGATCATTTAATTATCCATTAACTTAGTCTACAAATGGATCTGGAAGCATATCCAGTACCAAGGGCTGCGGTAGTCAACTAGGAAAAAACAATAAGCAAATGCTTTATGCCTCTGTAGAATTTAGAATCCAAAGTGAAGTAGAAAATGAGTATAAATGCAGATGCTTCGTGATGCGTATTGCTTGTTGGGTCAGTCCTACACTGAAAATACTGTAAGCTGAAAAGGAGTTTTGTCTACCCACCCTGCCAAACATCACCCTTAGCAACCACATCATTTTGTAAGTAGTTCACCATCATGACTGAGTTTGGAGTGGGGTGGTGACAAAAACGAAAGCACACTTTTACTCTATCTTCCACATACTACACACTGCATGTACAGAAAACACACCCGGGCAAGGCAGAAATGAGAGGTGGGTGAGAATAATTATAACAGCATGGTTAAGTAAATCTTCACTAGGCCAGTGACTATCATCATTCAGTATTTTCTGGAGAAAAACCAGCCCAAAATGAACTCAAAAGCCTTAAGTGAGCAAGCCTTTAGAACCATCAAGAAATAGTGCTAGAGATGGTACCAGAACCAAAGGTACTCTCTGGGATGATGTGAGATATGTTGTAATGTTGAAGTTCTAAGCAAAGAGGAGGATTATTGCTTACAAAAGAAATGGCTGGAAAAGGTTGCAGATTTCATACAAAACTGGCATGATGGATATGATTTAGCACCTAATAGAATCACTATGTTTACATTGTTGAGTTTGGGCAATAAAGAGGCAAAGGACTGAATCTAGAAATGTGCTTAAGAGGAACTGTGAAAATTAAGTTCAGAAATAGTGGTTAGTTTGACAAAGACAGTAAGAAAGAACTATATAGATATTAGCAAGTTGAGTCATGAGGGCTGATAAATTTTCACTTTCCCCCTGCATCCACACTAAAACCAAAGTTACTCTTTGTGGGTAACATTGTTGGCAGTGGCAAGGAGATGAAAGACTCACCATATATTCCATGGTTTTGCCACCATATCAACATGCCTGGATCAGCTAGCATGAAGGGCATGAAGAAATGTAGAGAGACTTGCCATCCATGCCCACGTCACCAAAGGCTAGGGAGCACAAACATAGCAAGAACCTTGGTAAGATGAGTCAAGCCAGGCCAGAAAACCAAAGCAGCTCTGCTGTTCTGCAGGCACCTGATAAATGATGCGGCAGTTTGTTCTATAGATAGCATTTGTTAACTGACACACATACTATAAAAGCCAAGTGGACATGATACATACAGGTGCAGATGAGAATAACAAGAAAGTGTTGTGTTTTTTCTGGCTATTCATAGAAGCAGAAAATAAAATCAATGACTAGCAATTAAGATCAAAGAGGCAACACCAGACTTTGAAGGAGGAAATAAATAAATAAATGCACAACCAGATAAAGTATACCTGGGAGAACAGGGAGGAAAAGGCTGAAGAGGGTTCAATCCTGTCACTCACTGACAGGAAGTCTCAGATATCACAGGTTCTTAAGAGAGAGAAATACGACATAATGAGTGGTGAGTGTATTGGGGTTTTTTGATGTTTGGTTTTGGTTTTAGTTTTGGTTTTAGTTTGGGGGTTTGGGTTTGGGTTTGGGTTTTGGGTTTCACAAATATCTGGCTCTACAAGAAAAGAAATAAGCCCATGCCAGACTTTGTGCCAGGTAAGGTGGTACACACCTTTAATCCCAGCACAAATAGACACATGGGTATGGTATGGTATCCTTGAGGAGCACAGGTGGGGCATAGTGGTCTGAAACCCATTATTTCATAGAGAAGGTTCTTAGAACACAAATGCAAGTAAAGTATCAGGTTAGCTCAGGACCATAGTAAGAATTACTGCATTCTATTTATATTTGTTCCTATAGGAAATGACTTCTTTAGAATGCATGGTTCCTGGTAATAATAAAAATACAAAACTACACAGTGGTCTGGATATTCCTTATATAGCACCGGTTTGCAACAGGTTTAAGGAAAGCGCTTCTGTGCCAGCTTGTTGTATGAATAGAGGCCATTGTGTGTCTTGTCTTGCCTCAAGCACAACTAATGTGAATGTGAACATGTGAAAAGAACTCTTAAGAATTTAAACAGAATAAAGTATATACAGTATAACAGTCACATTATTAGAGTTATGTATTTCATTTTGCAAAAAGCTTAAAATAAAAATCTTACAATAGTAAAATCATTTTAGAATTAGCCACATCACATGATATAGTTTTGTGATTATGTGATTATGATGTTTGTACACACACACACACACACACACACACACACATTACTATAGGCATTCTCTAAGACCAGTGTTTCTCTGCTTTACAGAAGGAACTTCTGCAGCAAACAGCTCTAGAACAACATAGATATAAACCTTGGTGTTCCCTGGCTTGATCTTCTTACAGAGTTACAGTCTGCTTTTAACACTAAGAATTTCACAATATCTATAATAAAGGATAAAGTATGTATGTGTCTGAGCAGTAACATCATAGATTTCTGACCTTTCCTGCATCAGCTAGCTAGTTTATGGAGATGGAAAAAATTAAACGGTTGATATTTCTTGAGGACATGCTAACTTCTAAAAATAGTTATAAGAACCTATAGTAATAAGTATAAGAACCAATGCAGTAATGAAAAAAGTGATATCATTTCCACTTTATAGATGAACACACTGAGGCACACCAACTCTTAGATAAATCACTTGTAAACCAAAGTAGTGCCCATCCTAATAACAGTCCAAACACAAGCTACTGTACCTGCCACATGGTCTCTTTTCTTTATTCCAATGATCTAACATGTTTATGTCAAGTAATACTTCAGTTATGCTTACAAATATTCCAATTAAAAAAAAAGATCAGCCTTAGTTTCAAAGGACAAGAGGGACATTATGAACAAGGCAAGGTGTCACAGTCATTTCAGTCACAATGCCTTGAGAAACATGCTTACAGATACTCATGGAGGGAATAGGTCTAACCATATCGTGGATATTCACTACCCTCAGCTCACAAATTCAAATATGCCAGTCTTCAAAAAATATGCATAAATCACAAATGCTAGAATGAAACAGATATTTACAACTGAATGGTCTAGAGGCACCTAGCAGAAATGCTGTGCATCTAATTCAGGTGAAAGGAGATCCCAGAAATTCCATGAATGAGTGGAAAACTAAGAAAAGAAAGAGTAGCAAGGCTGTGTAGACTGTGCAGTTAGTTGGGCAAGGCAGTCAGGAGTAAGTAAAAATGGAGATCCATACACTGAGACCCTAAAGCAACAAAGGAACCCATTACTATACTGAGTCCTCCTATTCTAAGACAAGAAAACTAGGGAATGTCTATGTGATGATTTGTATAAGCTCCACCCAAGGGCTGGCACTATTAGAATGTATGGCCCTGTGGGAGTAGGTGTGCCACTGTGGGTGTGAGCTGTAAGACTTTCATCCTAGTTGCCTGGAAACCAATAACTTTTAGCAGCCTTCAGATGAAGATGTAGAACTCACAGCTCCTCTTGCAATCTGCCTGCCTCTATGCTGCCATGCACCTGCCTTGATGATAATAGACTCTGAGCCTGTAAGCCAGCCCCAATTAAATGTTGTTTTTATTAGACTTGCTTTGGTCACAATATCAGTTCACAGCAGTAAAACCCTAAGATAGTCTCCTCATTGTCAGCTGTAGGTTGTCTCCAGGGGAAATTTCTCCCAGCATTCTGGCATGCCTCTTCCTTACTTGTGGGTGGATCATACTTTGGGCAGCAAGACCTCAGATGCAGACAGAGTCCTACATCTTAGTGGAAGAGGTTCTGCTTGGAAAAGTTGACTCAGATGCAGAGCCCTACATTTTAGTGGAAGAGGTTCTGCTCTGAAAAGTTGACTGATGAAGGGGTAACGGGTAACAAAAATGCAGTAGTTACAAACAAGAAGGTAAATGAGGTTAAGTTTGAAGATATAACGCATGAGCAGAATGGTACCTTGACCACCTTGCGTTATGAATATTATAACAATATACACATTAAAACCCTCTACACATGTAGGAGAAAAATATAAAACTGAAGGACTTCTAGGACAGGTGCTGAGGTCTAAAGAAATGTCTCAGCAGGAACACCTGCTCTTCAGAGCATCCATATTAGATGGCTCAGAAGCACCTGTAACTCCAACTCCAGGAAATTGATGACCCTTTCGGGCCTCTGCAGGTACCCACAACCACACTCACCAATACATACCCACACATGTAAGTAACATTTTTAGAAAAATATTTTAAAAAATGAACAGGTGCTAAGTTCATTTTCTTGAGCCAGGGTTTTGAATTCCAGTAGGGAAAAGTGGCTATGGTCATCAACCAGGGCCTCACACATCCTAGGGAAGGATCTACCAATGAGGTATACCCCAGCCCACCTTGAAATGTCTTCTAAGCAATGAATACAATGCTGTTTCTTTAAAAATGGGATATTAAAATAACTCTATTTTCCAATGCAAAAGCTTCCAAAACATTTACTAGTATAAGTGAATTATGTTTTGNAAGAGGATCTGAGATGGGTCTTTTAAGACAAAAGAAGCAACAAATCATGTCATTTTCAAAGGAGTTGATGACTTGATGAAAGGACAGATACAAAAGCCCTGTATATACAGACCATTGGAAAGTAATTAGATTACCAGCTAAGATGAAGAAGCAAACCAACACCATACTTAGCCACTGGACAGGTCACATGCCTATACTCGAAAGGTCATCTATCCATGGCCACATAAGTCCTTTTACTTTAGCAAAGTGATTTCACCTGTCTTCTTACTTTTAATTGTGAGAATATGTAGAATGGAATTTACCACCTTAACTATTCATCACATTCATCTCTTACTTGCTTTGGATTATGGAGAAATTACTCTTCTAAAATTACTTTTGACAGTTACAACCATGCAGAGAATGTATTTTGTTCACATTCACTCCCACTGCTCTCTTTCATACCTCAGCCAACTGTTGCTGTCTGCCCTCCTCTCTCCATATATTTGTCTGTGTATGCAGTAGCCACAGCTGATGTGTGCATGACTTCAACAGCCAGGACAGATCCAAAAGACATTTCATAGGATTTCTCTCCATCCTTCAGCTTTTTCTGTCCAATTCAATTAGGGATAGGTGGTAGGGTGGGAGCTCTAATTAAGGTTACCTAGGACTAGAGACCATGGTGCTTCCTTGCATGATATCTGTAAACTTTTTGTGGAAAAATGTACTATTTTCTGAGAATACTGGTGATGTTTAGGTTAGAGAAAAAAAAATGGAATAAAATTGAGCCACACTTTCCTGATGTAAACATCCCAGTGACAAAGACAATTATTGAACTGATAACCAAAATTACAGGTTTTTGAGAAACTCTGTGAAGATGAGGAGACAGGCAGGTAGGGGTCTCCATGGCAGGTTACTATAAGGGCACGCATTGTTCTTGAACTCATTCATAGCACATGTGTGTGTACACACACACAAATGCACACACACGACTAGGCATGATAGCTTCAGATCCTTTCTGATGCATAAAGCAACAAATCAAAATCGTGCCACCAAGATAGGAGAGTGCTGGTTTGATAAATGCACACAGAAGTCATGTGTTTACAATATCAAATAAGAATGGGAGTAAAAGGTGGAAATGAAGACACAGACAGTGCTGTCATGCAGGTACTCCATCTTACTTCAAGAACAGTATCAACTAACCCCTCCCCCCAAGCTCCGAGGGACTAAACCACAAACCAAAGAGGATACATGGATGGGTCCATGGCTCCAACTACATATGTATCATAGGATGGACTTATCTGGCATCAGTGGGAAGGGAGGCCCTTGGTCCAGTGGAGGTTTGATGCTCCCACTTAGGGGGATGCGAGAGGCAAGAGGTGGGAGTGGGTGGGTAGGTTGGGGAGCACTGACTTAGAGGTTTGTGGAGGGGAGACATGGGGGTTTGTAGAGAAAAGACTGTGAAGGGAGCTAATGTTTGAAATGTAAATAAGTAAAATAACCAATTTAAAAATCCAGGAAGAATATTGATGACTTTAAGGATCAAGGTGCAATTAGACAGTTCATATTTATCACTTTGACTCATTATCATGTTAGTAATAATTATGATCAGTCTGTATGTCAGATATAGTATCATATTCACTTACTGTTAGTTCACTAATTAAGTTTTTTTCAAAAGAAGTCCAAAGTCCTCCATCAAGTAACATTAACCCTCAGAGACCTCTGAGTTTGAAGACCAGTTCTATCTTCCATTCAAAGACTCCATTCTACCCTCTATTCACTTCCAAGGAGTGGTGGAATGAACAAGTAGATTTCTCATATGTTCTCATACTTTCATTAGCATAACACCATATACCCCAAGGGATTTTGGAAGGCAAGGCTCTTCCCTCTTAACACTACAAAGTTTTTAGCCAGATGGAGACATGGCGCCCATGTACCCATCTCTAAGTGGTTCATTGAAGAGCCACCATGGCCTCAAGCATCACCAGCCATGAGCCAAATTTGCCATCCAAGTTCAATCTGGTTTTGTGAACCACTGTGTGTTCTATAGCCAGTGCTTTGATCCACTGTCATCACAAGGTTGCAATTGCTCTCTTATCATGCGCAAGCAGACAGTCTAAACAAGAAATACCATTTTCTTTACTGTATGTTGTAAGTAAAAATGAGCACACTCAATAGTGGATGGCATAAGCACACACAGTATCATTAAACAAAGGTCAGAAGGTAGAGCCAAATGTCAAATGGTCAGGGAAAAGATTGGTTTACTGATGTGGAAAATAATGGTATCCCTCATATCTGATATGCTACCAGATACTTGATTGCTGTGGGGAAGATCATGGCCTTAGGAAGACAATTTTTGGCTTTGTATATTGACTTATTTTTCTTTTGTAAGAGAAGAGATGTGTAACCACTTCCATTTTCTTAGGGAACTAATCATTGGAGATTGATAAAAATAGCTGTCTTGTGGTTTAAAAAAAGGAAATGTCTGAATGTTATCAGATTACATGTTGTAAGTTTTAGGGGAAAATAATGTAAAGAGCAAGACTGGTGTTGCGATTACATTCTATTTCCTAAATAATTAAAAAAGAGAAGTCACATGTGTGCATTTTTCTGCATCCAATCATCATCACTCAGCACAGATTATATATTGATACTCCCCACCTTATAAGGATTATGATTGTAGATTTTCTATGACAATGTATTGAACTTATTATTCAAGATGCATCAAGACTTCTTATGCATCTATTTCAATGTCACCATACTGGACGTATAATTCAATGGTCATTTTTTTAACAGAACATGACAAAATATACTTGAACAAATTTTTACTTCAATTTAGCCTGCTAGATCAAATGATCCATAATACCTTTCCCAAAATGAAATGTTTCTAGTTGGTCAACTTTCCAAAGCACACTCTCTAGTGGGTTTTATGGTACTGTAGAACAGACTTCATGACTTACCAGTTATATTCTCCAGCATAAATATCAGACCATCTTTTTTTGCCCTTTTCAAACATCACTGATACTAAAGCCCCATCTAAATATTGGATATTATTGGAGCAAGAAAATAGTTATATATTATTCAACTTTTGTCAGCAGCAGCTACCTAGACCAAAAACAATAATTTTTGTTTACAAAATTGAACTTCACTGGGTCATAAATCTTTATTTTTCTATTTTCTCTCTCTCTCTCTCTCTCTCTCTCTCTCTCTCTCCAACTCTCTCTCTCTCTCTCTTCTTCAAACTGTACAATAATCTCAGGATAGGTTCAGGTGTGAGTGTCCAAAGAAAAACATCAGTAGCTGCACACTCTTGCTCAAAGTAACCTTTAAATTTTCATAGATTCTTTTTGTCATGATCTGCTAATTATAAAAATCACTTAAGCTTCCTAGATTCAAGGCAGGAGGACACATATGCCTGATCCTAGTAATGAGTGTGGGTATGAATGTAGGGCATGCTTCAAAGTTGCCACCTAGGATGACCCATTTACAAAATGTTTTCTCTTATAAAAACTTGACATGTCAAGCCGGGAATTGTGGCGCACGCCTTTAATCCCAGCACTCGGGAGGCAGAGGAAGGTGGCTTAATGAGTTCAAGGCCAGCCTGGTCTACAAAGTGAGTTTCAGGACAGCCAGGGCTATACAGAGAAACCCTGTCTCAAAAAAAAAAAAAAAAAGTGACATGTCATTTTATTTTAATTTTGTAGTTATTTAAAAAAATAAAATCTTGAACATACAGCTGGATACTTCCACAAACATTAATAATAATTAATTTAAAGATTTTATTTTCTTTTTTATTTATATATTGTTATAAATAAATATATGCATATATAATATATAACATGGAAAATGGATATGATTTTTATATCCTTTTTACATAAATGTTACCTTCTGTCTAAAATATGGGTACTTTACA